>PVKE010018480.1:0-29482 GCA_004027555.1 Craseonycteris thonglongyai | reverse complement strand
AAGGGGAGTGGGCACCAGATATATGGTGTTGGAGGGGGACCTGATTCTGGGAGCTGGGCACATAATGCGATGCATGGGTGATGTGATGTGGAGTTTTCCATTGGGAAACTGTCTGATTGTTACCAACCAATGTCACCCCATTAAATTTAACAATAAAAATATAAAAAAAAAAAAATGCAGAGCCTCAGGGCCCACCCAGACTCATTACATTGGATTTGTATTTTATTGACAGACATCTCTAATTGATTTGCATGGGCATTAATGTGTCAGAAGCACTGGACTAAAATCAGTGGAGGAGCCTTTAATTGGCATCTGTTCTCACCTCTTTTTCTTGTGTTTGTATGAAGGAAAAATTCAGTAAGGCTTACTTGGAATTCATCCAAATGATCCCCAACCAGAACTTAGATGTCTTGGAAATCCCCATCCAATCTCAAGCTTTAGTTTTGGAACTAAAACAAGAGCCTAATCTACCCAGGTTGGAACCCTACCAACTCCAGAAAGCCTAATGCCCATTTTATAAATCATGAAAAGTTTTACTTAAAATAATGTTTTTCTGTTATAAAAGAAAATAACATGCTCATTACAGAAAATCTAGACAACTAGGGAGAAGAAAATTAGAACCACTCGACTTCCCACCACCCAGTGTTAAACACTTAATATTTTGGCACTTTTTTTTTTTACATGTGGGTGCTACCTGCTGTTCCAGTGGAATTCTTTATTTTACATAATTGGGAGGATAAAGTATGTAAAATGTGTATCTTGTTTTCTTTCACATCATGATTATCCTCATATACCTTAAAATTCTTTAAGAATATTATCTTAATGACCTCATATTCTTATGTCACTAAACCATGTTATTGAAATAGTCTCATATTTTTAGTACTTTTAGGTAATTTTTAACACTTACAAATTATGATTAATTACATTATGATTAACATCCTTGTGTATAAATCTTTCTCTGACTTTCTGATTATTCATTCTGCATAGGTTTTTAGAAGTATACTTGCAGGCTCAAATGGTATGAACTTTACAGATTGATACCTAACGTAGATCTTGATTCTGTATCATAAGGTGGGGCTTCCCCACAGACCCCAACAGGTGGACCACACTATCACCAGCCTTTCCAGCTCCCCAGCTTCCTGGGTGACAATTTGCATTGCATTGTTTTAACTTGTATTTCTTTGATAACCAGTGTTGTTTTTTTTCCTGTGAACCTCCTATACTATGTGGTCTTCATTTGTTTTATTGCTGGGGTGCTACAGCCATCAGAGATGTTAATATATTCACATTAATTCCTTATGTTATCATTTTTCTATCTTCCCAATTGCCATTTAATTGTTTTTCAAGTCCTATAAATGTCTTATATTTTAAATTGACTATAGTCAAAATGATGAATCTTTTCTATGTGAGTTCTCCGTACTTATGCTTAGAAAGATCCTCCCCACTAAGAAAAGCTTAATCAATCTATATATTTTTTCAGAACAGGGTGAATTAGCACGGCTGATAGTGACAATCTCAACCTTATTCCTGATCAAGCATAATGTTGGCTTCTACCTGGATCACTTCTTGAATAATTCATTTCTCTCCCATTTTTTTGTGATGGTTTCTTAATCATGTATTATCTCCTAATACATATGCAGGAGTCTGTTTGACAGTCGACCTCTCTCGCTAATCTGTCAATTCTTGCTCTGATGTTGTTTGAGTTTAACTGTCACAGCCGTAAAAACACCTGGCCAACTCAGTTTTCACAAACAAGGTGACTTTTTATTATTTTACTTTCTAACATTGGCCTCTTGTAGAGTAAATCAAAAGTTCAGTTCAAAAGCTGATATGTAAGCCCACATTTTCAGTGAGGAAACAGCCATCTTTTGTGGTTTTAACGTAGAGCATTAGAAGTTAACAGAGGTAGCCTCCTCAAAGGACCCTGATAGCTCTTCCTTTCCAAAAAAGAAAAAGAAAAGGAACTGGAATGTGCATAGCTTTTTGGTGTAAAGCCTGAAGTTTCATATTTTATCATGCAAAACATTACGGTATTTACTCTCTGTTTCTTGACAAGTCTGGCAGTTTGGGAACATTAAAAAGCCTCTAAATAGCAAGGGGGGAAGTCTGTTTATCTTTGGTGGCTATTTTTGTGGTTGTGGTCAAGTGCCTATATTCTCTTGAAGAAATCTTTTCTTTTCCTTTTGGCTCATCTGGCATCAATTTATCTTTTTAAATTTCTCACAACAGTTGTTCTTTAGTAAAGCACTCAAGGGGTATGAAGAGAGATGAAGAGTATGCTCTCTATGTCTACCATAACCAGTTTGCCTGTTCAATTCCTTAACTTCCATTCGTTTTTGCTTCTTCGCCTATAAAATTAAGAAAATAATAGCTCTTATCTCGTTGAGTTGGTGGAACAATTACATGAAATTATTCACGGAAGGAGCTAGCACAATGCATGGCACAAAATCAAAACTAAATAAATATAAACTTAAAAAGTAGATCCAAGGACACCAGATTGGCTCAGCAGATTGAGCATTCGTCTTGCAGCCCCAGAGTCCAACGATCAAATCCCAACCCTGGCCCGTGTGGACTCATATGCTGAACTGGGGTGTGGCCCCCAGTTCGGTTCTCACCAGGGCAAACTCCATGCGGGAGGCTCCCAGCCCGGTCCCTGCCTTGCACAGTCCCGCACCCACCTGTGGAGTGAAACTACATAGAAAACCAATGACATGCAACTATGGAGACCGCTCTGGGCCCTCCCCCTTCTCTCTCTCTCTCTCTCTCTCTCTCTCTCTCTCTCTCTCTCTCTGTCAAAAACAATAAAAATAAATCTTTAAAAAAATAGTTTCACTCACTCTAGGCCCCCTTAGTTTTTGCAGATGATCTTGTTGGACTGCTACTTTGCTGAGAAGATGAAATGCTGAGTCAACCCCCCCTTTTTTGTGTGTGTGTGTGCCCATCCTTGACCCTAACAATCCTATTCCCTCCTTCTGATCTCAAACAAGAAGTCCTTCTTCCTGCCGACACTATCCCTATATGAGAGGTCCTCTTCCCATGAAGAAAAGCTATGGTGCCTGTATGAACTAGCTTTGGAAGTCACCCACTATTATTTCTGCCGTATTGATTGGCCCCACATACCTGATTCAACAGGGAAGGGGACAGAAGTAGAGGAACACTAGAAGGACAATGACCATGGGGGCCTTCGTAGAGGCTACCAAGTCCACTAGCACTCTCTCCTCTTCTCATAGGACTTTGGGAGGCTGTCCACACTGACCACAACTTCTCATTCTCTACTCTTTTAGGAGGCAGCATGCTTATTTGCAAACTATTGAAGTTGACTCCAAGTATTCAGAAGAGGGGTTTATTGAAAAGACATTGATGGGTGGGCTGGCGACCCAAACTGACTAAAATTACATTGCTCAACTCCCAAATCTAGGCCACAGAATGAGCCAATCAGACAATTCTCCTTGCCGTAGCTGTTACTGCTGTCCCGCTGAGCACCATGAGAAACCACCACCGCCACTGCCACACCCCAACAATAATACCTTTTTTTTGAGTCAGGACCACAACTTTATAACCACCACTTCTCATCAAAAAAACCTCTGCTGCTGCCCACCCAACAAAAATAATAGACTGTTCTCCAAAGAGGTGTCTTTCTCAAGTTGTTCATTTCTGAAAACATGTTTAATATGGGTGTATCTGATATGTGCTTTATTGGTCAAGTTCTTGCATTTCAACTTCAAGAGAGGTTAGGAATGTTATCTTTCTGAGCTTTGCTTTGGTGAGACAAGATGCAAAAGGCCAGTTTTATCCCAAACATTGCAAGGTTCTCAAAAGTATAGTACACCCAAAAAGAATGACAAGTTGTCCACAATACTCACTCCTTTTAATATTTGCAGTTTATTGCAAGACAATAGCTACTATCCTGCTATCCCACTACAGCTGGCTCTCGGTGGTCCTCGGTGATATTTAATGGCCTTTCCACCCTTGGATCAGTCTTGCACATAGGGGGTTAAATTAAAATCACCCTTGACCAGTATCATAGGGCAGATTCCCCAGAAGTGAACCCAGAGACAACAATTCATTTCCCAGTGACTTATGAAGGAAGTTTCTCCAAGGAGCCTAGATAGGAAGTGGGAGAAGTAGAAAAGGAAGAAAAAGCCATGTATGGAATGATTTCAGGTGAAGTGCTACGGAATAGATTCAGCCTGATCCTGCAAGGGACCCTAGGGGACAAGTTATACCTCAGAGTTGTCCTGAACTGAGGCCAGGGAACTTTCAAAATCTACCTGGGAGGGGCAGAGAGGGACATGAACTACAAAGAACTTCTAGCTCTTTGGTCTTGCAGGTAAGATGGTGACAGCAGCCTGGGGTTAGCCCGCTGAGACAGAGAATTAGATCTGGACCACTGGAGATCAAAATGCACAGATCCCTTTGGGAGAAACATGCATAAATATAAAAGGGACAGGAGGAGGCGGACCAGACATACCATTTTAAATAGGACAGAAAACAACGATACTGTCCCATTTCAAATGGCATATATGGTCAGCCTAGTCTCACTGAGCTAAATTCAAGATATCAGTAGGCTGACCATACGTGCCATTTGAAATGGAACAGTACTGTTGTTTTCTGTCCTGTTTAAAATGGTACGTCTGGTCCACCTAGACAGCAGGTACTCATACAGAGGACAAACAGAGCACAGTAGAGCCAGGGACTTAGTATTCAGTTTCAAATATACCTTCCTGTGAGTACTGCTTTCATCTGGGTTCACAGTCTTGCCAACCAAGCTCCTGTCCTCAACCAGAATCCATTAAGCCATGCTTCTCGTTATCAACCTCAGCCTTCATCCAAATTTGCTGTCAGCTTACCCCAATATCCACAGCCTTCCTTGCCTTCATAACATCCCTTTTTCTATGCCAGGAATGTTGTCCCCTTGGTTTCATCTACTTCAGAGCTCCCTGAGATCCATCTCTTATGCCACCTACATCAGGAAATCTTTCCTGGTCGCCCCCGTTCTCAATAGCTCTCCCCAGAACTATAGCAAGATTCTACTTGTAGCTCTTGTAAGAGCTTTATTACATACTGTAGGTATTTCTGTTCATGCCTTATCTTTGCTTATGAATTTTAGATCCCTGAGGACAAAGCCCATTTTTTTACAAAACTGTGTTCATTGTATAGCATCTTATTAATACTTTTCACTTCCATGTGTTTGTTGAAAGAATCCTGCTTCTGAGTTCATGATATTGGAGTTTACTTTTAGAATAAAGCATTCCCTAAAGCTGAACCTCCAGTGTATTGCCTTAAATATATTCTTCTGTTGAAAGCAAAGGAATCACATAATACAATTTATGCTACTGGTCTGAAAAGTAAGGACTCAAATAAAAGGTTTGTTATTTTCACAAACAAAAAAATCTGGAAGATTTCCCTAACCCTTTTAGACCACCCTTAATCAGGGGAACTTATCCTCAGTTTCCACTAAGGCAGGGTGATGCCTTCTTAGCTATTGGGGACCAGGTGCCTTCTTGTGTGTGCATCTACTTAAAACTCCTTCCCACTGTTCTGAGAATTCAGTGCAGCTTTCAAAGGGCCCTACATGGTTGTGCCCTGTCCGTCTCCCCAACCTCATCTTACCACACTTTCCTCTGGCTCACAAAGCTCCATCTGCAACCATCTATTCTGCTGCTACTATCCACCACGCTTCTCCTTACTTAAGAGCAATCACCCTTGCTAGTCCCTCTATCTAAGTGCTTTTCCCCCCTGGCAGGTGACATGACTGGTTGGTTCTTCTTCACCCTCTAGGTCTCAGCTATCTTAGCATTCTATCTCAAGTGGCCTTTCACCTCTTCCCCAGGTGGTATCAATTGCATCACTCTGTTTATGTTCTGCAAAGCCTTTATGACAATCCAAAATTATTTATCCACATGTTATTGTATCCTTTCCCCAACTAAAATTGAAATTTACCCAAAGGAGATTTTCTTATATATTAATGTATGCCCAGGGCCCATAATAGTCTTCAAGCAGTGTAAACATTCCATTAGCAATCATTAAATAAATGAATGGAAGCATATGCTTTGAGGAAGCAGTCTTCTTATGCAAGACAGCAAAACATGAAATTATAAAGCTATAGATAAATTTAACTGTGCAGAATTATAAAAGCCTTTACATGATAAAACATGAGTAAGCCCGATTAAAAAATAAAAAGAATACTTGGAACACACACAATAGACAATACATTTATTAATGTTCTCCACCAAGTTAAGTGACTGAGGGAATTGTACTTTATAAAAAGTTAAAAGGGTTCCAGGATTACAATAGGAGGAGAGTAATTATCTTTAATGACAACAAGAAAGTTAATTTGCCCCAGATAAACAAAGATGATTTATGTTATGGTGTCACCAATAAATCGCCAATGAACACTGGAATAATTTCCCTGCTCCCCAACTCCCTGGCCCAGTGTGTCTCTGAACAACCTGTGTTCACATAGAAGTTCACTCATTTCCCTGAGGAAGGCACCAATCACATAGCTTCAGAGCTAGCTGTCTAATGTCGGTCTTTGAGAACCTCAGGGAACAAATCGTTTCTTGTTCATCATTATGTCCCAACATGATGTTTGTCACAACATAGGTTATATGGTGAGGAGGGAAGGATGGGTGAGGAACAATAATTACAGGAATAAAGACTTTGAGCAGGTAAGAGAAGATGAAACCCAAGGGCAAAGTGGACACGGTGGCCTTCATAATAATTAATGAGAAGTATGGGAAGGCAAGGGCAGATGAAGGAGTGTGTGTTTAAGTGTTTCCATTTCCTCAATTGAGTATGAAGCAAATGGGGTGGAATGTAAAATATCTGAGGGAAGTAAAGAAGGTGTGAAACAGTCATATTAGGTAGTGGGAAAATAAAGACACTGAGGAAGTTTAATAAGGTTACTAGATGCTATAAACTGTATAATTGAGATTTATGGTCATGAAATGAAGCAATAACCAGTCAACACAATTCCCAGCAATTATTAGCTGCTCTAGTGGAGGTACAGAGAAGGTAGAGAAGTGGATTTAATCAAGATTTTCAGGTTCACTAGACAAGTAAACCATTAGGGAAAAGGCCTGCAGTTCATGGCATGTGCAAGAGAGTTGTATGATGATGAACTATGAACTCTAAATGAAAATATGATAAAGTATCTGATCAGGAAAATGTGATAGGAACTAAGGATTAGAGTCCTCGCTGAGGTTGGAGAATTGTTGAAATGGAGATTATAGAGAAAGGGGAGTAGAGGACAGGAGATGACCATGCATTTAAAGATAATGAAAAGTACATCTTGTAGCCATGGTACACAAAAGAAGATAATGGACATGAAGAGACAGAGAAACTGAAACTCTTAACAGACAAGATGGATTATCCATGTGATTGTGGAAATCTCCAAGAATGGAATGGAAAGGTGAGTTTTGAATGGATGAGCTACTAAATGTCTTTGGAAGATGGAGGGCATTTTATCCTCTCAACAATTTTACAAGGTATGAATTTTTATCCCCACCTTTTAGAAAAAGGTGCCTTGAATGGTAACCTAACATCACTCAGAGAATAGGAGGTTGAGGTAGAATTTGAACCTCACTCTCTCTGGCTCCTAAGTTTAATATATTCTTTCTATACCATGCTGTGTTTGCCATTGTTTATTGGTTGAGATTAAGTAGAAAGGAATTAAGACACAATCAATGTCATTCTTGGGCAGTGAATCCTAAACCCAGAAAATAAAAGGCAGCACTGAAATGCCTTGCGGAAGAAAAATCAGGCTCTAGAAATTCCTAATCTCATTAATCCTAATATTATTAATTTCTTGACACTGAAATCCCAGTCAGAAATGTGACTTGACTATTCAGAGGAATAAGTGGGTTTCTGGAAATGAAGGTACATAACTGAGCCATAAAATTTTAGAATTAGAAGATACTTTAGAAAGTATTTTGTCTAACTCATTTTCCACTTAGAAAACTGACACTCAAAAACACAACATACCTTGTCTAATGTCACAAAGCTAGGTGGTAACATCAAGTCTAACCAGGTCACTGCCACCCCCACACATCACAGACTGTGGCATTTTCCTCCCACCCCAAGAATATTTTCAGTCAAAACTTTGAGGTTGTACTTCTTTTCTTAGATCATAGTTGTCCACAAGCTAAATCCACTGTGTGGTCTTCTCTGTGGTGTATCTGGTGTTATTGACATCCATATAGGCCTTTTTTTCCCCCCTTGAATTTGCTATGTTGACCCTTTCTTGTATATAGGAACAGCCTCCTTCACAGAAAGCATGACTGTAACATACTGACCTAGTGGTTAAATCTTGCCAGAGGCAAGAATCTTCTTCCTGATGGGCCCTTCGGCATAACTGGTCTCTTGAGAAACTGGAAGTTCAGGTACCTGTTGCCAAGAAAAAAGTCCACATCATTGAGCACTAAAATTTGAGACAATAGCGAACCAACTACTCACCAACTGATACTTGGAAGGCTAATAAAAAACAAAAAACACTGAGCTGTCTTGACTTCTTCAGTGAAGTCAGATTCAGCCATTGCATATTTCTAACCTTGTGCTTCTCCTGTGGTTGGGACCAAGGACTGGGGTGGATTGTCTTAGAGGAGAGAGATAAATTAGAAACCACCGTCTTTTCCACACCACTTATTTCAGGAACAGTCAATCAAGGTTTATCAACATTGGTAAGCATTATGTTAAACATCTTTTCGCTTGAAGACATCCGCTTTCTATAATGAGGGCTATTATGGCTAGGGCAGTATAAGGCTCATAAATTACTAGTCACAGATGAACACAGATAACCCTGCAATCAGGAGACAGCTGGTAATTGAAAGCAATTCTTCGTTTGATTCAATGAACTACCTGAAGAAATTAGGTTTGGATTTGGATTTGGGTTGACACGTTATAGTCCCTTTAAAACAAAGGAAAACAATAGCAATTTCAAAGCATAGATTGATAGTGTAGGAGTGCTCTCAACTATAGTTAAACATCAATGCATTAAAAGAAAATTACCCACCATGTGTTATCATTGTGAATAATTGTTATTGATCAGATCAGGTGGGAGGATGGGACAAAATATCTTCCATTTCTGAAATCTGATCATCCCCATAGTTGGAAACAGCCACCTGCTCTAACCAGTTTGCCGAAACGAGAAGCCTAAGGTTGAGAGGCTGCCCAGTGATTACCTAGCAAGCAGTCTGCAGGCCCAAGGTTGAAACACTGAGCTCCTCAATTTACAATCTGTTGTGGGCTGCCTACAACACACGACCCCCGCAGATGTTCAAGGCCAAAAGGAAATGCATGAATAGTTCTGTACTAGATTCTGTGGTTCTCCCTCTCTGCATGCCCCCCCCCCACACACACACACACTCATATGAGCTTCCTACCCCACTGACGTGTTAGACAGTGGCAGAATGTGTTCCTCCACCCTCACCCCTACTGGGTCAGGTGCTTTAATAAAATCTAAAAAATGTGGTCAGCACCCCAGGAGAAAGATGTGTCCTAGCAGCAGTGACCTTTAAAGAAAGGTCAAATAGATTTTTTTCCTAAAGATTTTTCAGGATATGTGCAGCCAAGTTTCCCAATGATTTATCCAAATGTAATACTGAGAAAGTGCCACCTGCGTTATTAAAGAGAGCCTTTCACTACTCTGGCTCCACAGAGGAATATTAATAATAGCCATCATATGCATGGTGCAGTGTTTCACAAAGTGTGGTACAGTAACTGTTCAAATACCGCAGGTGGTATGCAAAGTGATTTGAGCCCTACAGATGAATATTTGTTATTTTAAATGTTATATATTTGTTTAAGTGTATATCTGAAACATAATCTGCTCACCAACTCAAAACTTTAATAACTATAGCTCCTTGGGATGAAGCTAAGTTTTAAAAATGACTTAAAGTCAATTAAAATATTTAATAACAGTACAGTTTGTTTTCAAATATGGCTGAAGTTTTGCAAGTAATAATTTGGTTTTGATTCTATTTCAGACACCATACTAAAAGATGGTGGTTTCTCCTTCATTTCTTGTTTTAAGTTCAAGTTAATCATATCTGTGAGTTAGTGGTTCTGAACCCACTTGGGTTTTGTTTAGTTTTCTAAACACGTTACCCTTTGAACTAAATCCTCTTGGGATTTGGATTTTTGCAGGATTATTGGCAGATGTCTGAAATTCTCCTTCTTTAAATAGTAGCTTCAGAACTTTTTCAGTGGTGCCATCGAATGGCTCATGCCACTCACGTGAGCTGGTACAAGCCACTCTTTTCAACTCTGCGTTCCAGGACGGCACTTTGCTAACTTGAAATCGCCCACAGTGAGGGTAGTTATACAACAGATGTTGAAAAATGCTGTAAATTATGGTTTGGGTTTGTTTTTTGCTGAAGAACCACTTGTTAAACATTTACCAAACTAAAATTGTATTCAGCCTTATTTTAAAGTTTACCTGCAACAAATCACTGAGTCCCTGCACAACCAGAAACATCTACTTAAACATCTACTATGAATATGATAGCAGCAGAGTGCAGGGTAGAATGGTATCTTCATACGGGGCAGGAATTTTAGATATTCCCTTTTTTAAAACTCTTCTTCCAATCAAAACTTTTGTTACATGGCCAAAAATAGGCTCTTAACTTTTTTTTTTTTTGACAGAGAGAGATACAGAGACAGAGAGAAGGGGGAGGGCCCAGAACAGTCTCCATAGTTGCACATCATTGGTTTCTCCACATTGTGTCATTCCACGGTGGACGCGGGGCTGCACAGGGTAGAAACTGGGCTGGGGTCTCACCGCGGTGAGAACCAAACTGGAGGCACTCCCCAGTTCAGCATATGGGTCTGCACGGGCCAGGGCCAGGATTCGATGCTTGGTCCCTGGCGCTGCAAAGTGAGCGCTTAACCCACTGAGCCATCCCGGCTTTCTCTTAATTTTTTAAAGAGCTACCTGGATTGCATATTTTCCAAATGACACTAGTAAATCAATCAACCTTTTTATGTTACACACCACTCCTAAAATATTGTATCTAGGTAATGTCTGATTCATAACAAACATTATAACAAATATCAAAAGAAGAAAGAAGTGAGAATGTCACAAGAAGGCAATAAGCAAGATGGTGTGGAGGGGGAGGTGAATAATGTTGCTAGGCAACTGTCCCAGCAGTTAATTCACATATACTCATACACGGGAGAGCCTCCAGTTTTTCTCAGCATCAGCTGGCCTTCTTGTTTCTACCCAATATCCTTTGATGTTCCTGTATCCTGCCAGGAAGTGTCTCCTGGGGTCCTCAAAGCTCAGAGTTTAGGACCTGATTGGCCATCCCCTGTAGAGATTAAAACTTCAGAACATGTGTCCGCATTCTGCTTCTCTCTTAGATTTATATTTGCTGCTTTCCACTTGACAAATACTACAATCTCACAAGCATAAAGCTCGTTACAGCAGGGCTGGCTAATTCCCTGGTGGGCATTTCAGCACTCATTTCAAGCACATACCATTGACCATGGATTACACCTTGACTGTGGGGTAGGTGATCAGAGAGCATTGACTACAAGTGGATGAAGTCACAATTCTTACTAGACTCCACCACTGAGCAAAGTTAGCAACTGCAGTCTCTCCACATTGCACTCCAGGAAACGCATTTTACATTGTCATCTATGTGATGGTGACTCTGAATCGTACATGGCAATTAATTATCAAACCCTTTACCAATGAAGAAAGCAAGACTCTTAGAGAAGATGACTTCTCCTAGTTGTTTAGCTACTAATAGCAAACCAGAATTATACCCCAGGTCTCTAGATCATAATCTTTCTAATACACTAAATTGTCTCCCATACTTCATTAATAACAATAACAGAAAATCATAATGCTATCTTCCTACACTGAACATTTACTATGTGCCAGGCTCTGCATATTTAATGGTTTACATACATTTTCTCATTTATAAACATGATGAATGGACTAAAATATAGGCCCTGAGGGAGTTCAGTTCATAACATGTTGGCCAAATCATAAGGGTTTGGCAGTATTTTAGAAAGCTTCAGTGTGAATGCAGTGGGACTCAATGTTTCTCCTTGCTTCAAAGCACAATGCAGACTTTTCTTATCCACTCTGCCCCTGAGGCATGAGGATTGGTGATACTGGGCATGTGTAGTTCTGCCCACTGTTTCTCCTGTTTTTTCATGCTTTAAATCTTCCCTCGGCAGGATTCTGATGTAGAGAGAGCCTAGAATATACAGGAACAAATAGATGCATCTGATTTGGGGCTCCTTGCTGCTGGGAGGCCCTGATACCATTTAATTATTTATTGTACTGCTTGCATAAAAATAAGCTTATACCTCACTAAGCAATTCCAGTTGGAGCCCTTTTCTCTGTACCCCAATATCAGTTTATCTTGTCCCAGATGCAACAATGAAAGAAAACTGGTTTAATATTTGGAAACTAGATTCTAGTCCTTCAGGTCTCTATCCATGTGTCCACCTTCACCCACAGAGCTTTATCAGTTAGTATTGCATTCAGCTGCATGTATCAGAAACCCAACTATTGTGCCTTAAACAAACAAGGGGATTATTGGTCTCATGAAGCAAGAAGTTCAGAGGCAGGAAATCCAGAGCTGAGGCAGTGGGTTGTGGAAATTATCAGAGACCTAGAATCCTCCTAACTGTGTTCTCTTTTCACCCTTTGCATAAAGCATTCCTCCTAAGGTTTTAAGATGGCATCATGATTGTGTTCCGGCAGGAAAAAGAGGGATGGTGCATGAGTCTTTCCTTTTATAAGGAAAATAATAGCTTTCCAATAAGCCTTACCAATGGACTTTCAGATTTCTGTCACATGGCTATTGCTAAGGAGACAGACAAATCAAACAATTTGGAGCAGGGGCTTATGCCATCCTGAACAAAAGCAATGTGATGTCAGTAAGAAAGAAGAAGGATGTGGATACTGGATAGTGTCAAAAGACCGGAGTCCCTCCCTAGAGCCCTACTCCTCAGTCCTGGCCATTGCTGAGTGCCGCCCAGCTGCAGTCCTGGTGATTAAATAGCCGCTTCTCTGCTACCTGTATCTGATTCAGGACTTTCAGACTAATAAACCCACCATGTCTTAAGTCTCTATTAGCCTTGGTCAAAACCCAAGAAATAGGTCCTCTGTTAAGCCTACAGTCTCCCATACTGCATTTGTTCTATCCATACAAACGCTCACTCTTTTCCTCCCTCCCAAAACTTCAGCAACTCCTCACTTATATCCACAATGTCTTCACTAATGATTGCCTCCACCTCAAGCCCTCCCCTGAGGCCGAGGGTCTCCGATGGCCTTCTCAAGTGTGGGTGCTCTTGATTCTATACCTGGGGAAGCTCAGGGCACTTCCAGACAAGTTTGCTCTCACCCTTCAAATGAGACATAAAGATTCTCACACTTTGGGCCCCAGAAGGTCATGACTTCTCCAGACCTCCTTGGCCAAATCTTTTCTTGCTCTTTCGAAACTCCTGATCATCTGGCCAGAACAGCTATCCAGAAACTGAAGTCAATCCTCATTACTTCAGATAATTTCCTCTTTTGAGAAAATGAGTAAAAAAATATGTTGTTCAAAAATCTACCTGCTGGGAAGATGTCCCTTCCTCCCTACCCTCATATTAAATGCTTTACTTGCCCATTTCTGGTAGAGGCTGGCAAGTCTAGAAGGAATATCTGTGAACAGAATCAAGTTGGGTTTTTTTTTTAATCTTCAGTCAAATGGAGCTCTCCACATGGTCACAGGTATGAGCTGAAAGAAGGACGTATGGCAGGGGTAGACACACTGAAAGTGCGAAGTACATGCCCATGGAACGTAGTTGTGTTTTCAGAGCCTACCCAGGCCTGCTGCATAACAGCTTCTTCAGCCTGATGACTGAAGGCCTGACTTTGTGGCAGTGGTGAAGAGGGAGGGGATAAATAGCATGCAGTTCGTGATCATGCATTTAGACCAGGCCCAGTTAGCAAGTCAGGAGCTGCTTCTCAGAGGACAACAGCCACTTGCTTGAGAGAGCATGGCATCGCTCTACCACCCTGGGGGTCTTTATTGTGATTCTTCTGTCAGAACTTGCTACAAGCTTCACATACGTTCTGATCTGCCAGATACTCCAGGAACCATTGAGTGTTCTGAGCCAAAAGATAAAATATTATAGAAGAGACGTATCTTATTCTGGGCTCTACAGAAAGCTGACAACGTTGGGGACCATCCAGTAAACTTGTCCAAACAGAATGCCTGATATCCAGAGAAGTTCAATGTACAGTGCTTCTGTTTTGGTGGTAGGAGATAAAATATTAAACAACATGTGTTTTCTATTGAAAAAGATAACCTACTATTCCTCAGGCCACTCAATCTCCAGGAACTTTACATAAGTTATTTTGCAATATCTTTGATTCTTGTGTCTCATAGAATAACTAGAGAATTGCTACTTCCTATTCTCCAGGGTCTATCAAAATAACATCATAAGTGCAGGTATTGGTGGTATATAGTATAGAAAGATGATTTGATTACAATCTTTATGGACAGATTATATCAGAGTCAGAGAGATGATACATCCCTGAGCCAAGATGGTAAATGAATATTACTGATCACATCAGGTGGAAGCAAATTATTCTGGTGTTCTCCATTTATTGAACAGTTTAAAAAAAAACAAAAAAACACCAGTCATAATAACTACCCATCAAGTGCAAGAGCTTTGTAAATTTGCTCCAGTAATAAAACTTTATATGGATGAGCATCCACAATAAAAATGCCACCTAATTCAATGTATAATTTACCATTATTACACAAGATAAGTTAGTTGTGTTTTGTTTTTGTTTTTTGCTTTTTTTGTTTGTTTTATTGCCAAACTGGGAAACATATTAGAATGCAATAAAGAGCCATCAAATATTCATATTCAAATTTTTCACTGCAAAATAACCTCTGAAATTCCCCAGAAATAAAATTTTGCCTTCCATTTACTAGGCAGTGGATTTGTCCAATTACCTTGATTAGCAATCTACAATGACATTCTGTATCACCAAGAATTCACTTACTCTTGGTATATAATATTTTCCCTAATAAAATAGGCAGTTATTTGGGGCGATACCAGAACCTTATTAGACATATTTAGTAATATACACAGTCATCCATCAGTGAAACTCAGTTTCACCTTCATTTAAAAGGCTCTAGATTTTTTAACTGACTCATATTATGCAATTGATTAAGAAATCTTACTTGCTAATGGGATAGCATGAGCCAAATTTCTTTTTCCTTCCATCCATAGGCTGCATATAGATTTCACTACTGAGGACCCCATAACTTATAAACCACAGCCAGAATATGTACATTTGATAATCTCTCAAATTATTCACACTGTACTTGTTCTGTTGCATAATGAAATGCCCATATCCACTTTGCCTCTGCTCTCATTTATACCGTACTCAGCCACTCTGGGCTCCTTTCACCACACTGAGATCAAGGAGACCATTTCCATTGCAGCATTTTTCATCAGCATTTTTGATCTCTTAATAACAGATTGTAAATTCTTTATGCTTCTGTCATCAACATAGTGTTCATGGGGAAGCCAGGATGGCTCAGCAGATTGAGTGCTCACTTTGCAGCCCTGGGATCTGAGAATCAAGTCCCGATCCCAGCTGGCCCCGGTCCCAGTTCCGGCCCAATCGGGACCAGTGCTTCCTACCCCAGTTTGGTTTCCATGGGGGCAAGCTTCCTATGTAGGAGGCCCCCAGCTCACGGAACACACCTCCCATGTAGGAGACCTCAGCCTGACTCCTGCTCTGTGCAACCCCATGCCCACCTGTGAAATGAAACTGTTGAAAACTAGTGACATGCAACTATGGAGACAGCTCTGGGCCCTTACCCTTCTCACTCTCTCTCTCTCTCTCTCTCTCTCTCTCTCTCTCTCTCTCTGTGTGTGTGTGTGTCTCTCTCTCTGTCAAAAACAATAAAATAAATCTTTAAAAAAATAAATAAAAGCATAGTATTCACGGCAAGAATAGAGGGAGAGTCTTCTCAGATATAATCAGGGGCAGGCAAGACAACATGATAGCTCCAATTCAGCATTTCTTACACAAATTCTTGAAATTACTACTCCTGGGTTATGATAAGGCCCTTATTGGTCTTTCTGTGTTGTGTAATATGGGTTAACATTTAATCCAAAATTACATGTTACCCCAGAAAATGGATAGAACCACAGCTGGTCAGCTAACCCTAGCCTACTTTCTGCTGAGTCTCTAGTTAAGTAGACACAGACAAATACTTTGAGTCCTATCCCCATTGAAACATCCTCAAAATCCATTTCAAAAAATGTCTAGACTTTTAGTGACATAAATTTACTAATCCTTTCAGATGCTCCTGGACATGACATCTGAATTTGACATTCATCTTCCTGACCAAATTGTGTTTGAATCCTGGTTATCTTTAGAGCATCATTAAGAGATGGGGCGTGTGGAAAACTATTGTCTTTCTTCTACAGTGGCAATGTGGCTTCCTCCATCAAAGGAAATGTTATAGACAGCATCAAGAACATTTGGAAGATCTTAGAAGTCCTTCCAATTTTGTCATATATCCCATTTCAATTAAAGGGGTCTCTAGTCAAAGCCCTAATTTTTAGTAAAAGACTTAGTCAGACTGTGAATTAAACTGGAGCTTAATTAGCAACCTGCAGAGTCAATATCTAAATTTTGTCTTCAGTTATTTTAGCCCTACATCTATAAGCCAAAAGCAAACTATAAGTATCTGGTGTTTTTCAAGCATTTTTGACCATAACCTCCACATGTCCTATTTATATCACAGTTAAGTTCACATATGCATACAATTGAATCATAAACTACAGGAAATATTTTTTATCCCCATCAAGTACAATGTGCTTTGATATTTTTTCTTATATATTATTTTTTAACTTTTGGTCATGACTGTATAATAATGGGTTTCAACCACCATCTCATAAAGATTGAGTTTTATTCCACGTCTTGTGGTCAGAATTTCAAAGTTTGCTGTAGCTATTAAAATATCCAGTGAGGGGAAGCTGGGATGGCTCAGTGGGTTAAGTGCTCACTTTGCAGCGCCAGGGACCGAGGATCAAATCCCGGCCCTGGCCCTTGCAGACCCATGTGCTGAACTGGGGAGTTCCCCCAGTTCAGTTCTCTCTCAGTCTCTGTATCTCTCTCTCTCTCTCTCTCTCTCTCTCTCTCTCTCTCTCTCTCTCTCTCTCTCTTCTCTCTCTCTCTCCTCTCTCTCTCTCTCTCTCTCTCTCTCTCTCTCCCCCTCCCCCTGTCAAAAACAATAAAATAAATCTTTTAATAAAATAAAATAAATAAATAAATTTGTGGAAAAGAGAATCTGATTGACCCAGATTGATGTAATGTGCCAACCCTGTGGTGAACATGGTGGCAGAGTCTTTCAAAGGGCAACCCCAACAGACCACATAGATTAGGATGAGAAATATGTTCCAAAAGAAGACACACTCCTAGACACGCATAACAGATGTTCACTATAGTAAATTGTAAAATCAGGACAGCCATGCAATGTAGGACTAGAGCTCAAGAAAAAAATCTAGTTCAGAAAACTGTAGAATTCCTCTCCAGCAACCCAGACAGTGTCCCTCATTCCCAGAGCAGGAATTTTTCAATGACAGGGTTCTGTGGTTCAGGCACTGATGGAGAATTTCAGATATCCCAGCAGTCACCGCTGCCCTGGTTGGACTAATGGGAGTTGGGGTGGGTGGCATTCTCAATGCTAAGTTTCCCTGCTTATGAGACTGAAGCATTTCAAAAGAGTCCCATAGAAATGTCTAAAAAACAGTAGTTCTTAACACTGAATATCCACCAGTATGAACTTGGATGCTTTTTCAAAATATACATGGTGAGACTGTGATGGAGCACAGATACATATATTTTGGACAGACAAGTATTTTGATTCTCAAACTCAGCAGGGTTAAAACTCACTGACTTGGAACTTAGAGCAGCCCGAAGCCTGGAGGTAAGAAGGCATTGTTTGACCCAACTCGGAAAATCACAGGAAGGAAGAAAGGAGGCAAGTAAGCCTGAGAGACTTGGGGAGGAGGTAATACAATGTGGCTTTCTGTGTGTTAAGTATTTGTCTTGTAGTTTCTATTTTCCTCCCGCCTCATCTTACATGAAATTCTGCCATTAACAGTTTATCCCTGAAGTAACCCTTTAATATTAAGCTCTCCCAGCTACTAACATGTTAGTAAAAAGAAAAAGAAAGAATGCCAGGGAAAGAGCTGGGAATCAGAGATTGGTCAGGAAATTTTTGATATAGGATAAGAAAAGGCATGAAAGACTGTAATGGGGGATTGAAGTAGTGTGTGGCAGGGACCATTAATTGTCTATGAAATACCCATTTTCCCTTCTCATTAATAGAACAGTAGTACAGCCTGCTTAAAAGACTACATTTCCCAGACTGCCTTGCCACAAGGGGTGGCCAATGAGATGTAAACAGAAGTTAAGAGGTACTTCCATGTTCCTTCATAAAGGAGACTGACCCAGCTAGGAGGTGTCACCTTCTGTCCTTCCCCTTTTCTTCCTCAAGTCTGTATTGAAACTCAGATTCAGCAGCTGAAGCTTCAAATGCCATCTTGAACTATGAAGTCATGTGTGAGTATGGAAAGGTACTTGCTGAAATGGAAGAATGATGGAGCTTGCCTCCCTGCTGATATGTAAACTGATTCAGAACATGAATTAAATAAATAAATAAATAAGGTTCTGCCTACTTCCAGAACCTTCTTACATAAGAGACAAATAAACCTCTAGTTTGTTACGCTACATACTGGAGTTTTTAGTTATTTGCAGCCAAACTTAATCCTAGCAGAGAATCTGGATAACAGCCTTATGTTCAAGAGGGTCATTTTTCAGGAGAAGCTCTGAAAAGAAAGGCTTTCAAGTATTTTTATCTCTAAAAAATTTAACTTCTAGCAAATGGAAAGTTAAAGAAGCCTATGGCCTGTCTTTTGTGGCATATCCAACCCGCAGCATAAGACAGGTACCCACACTCCATGTCTGTTCACGTCCGTGTTGCTAGCTCCCCCTCAGACGACCTCCCAAGCCTTACCAGCACTTCTGTCCCATAACTGCCCATTTGTTCTCCATCCGCCCCGCCCCTCTGGCCTGAAGCTCCTGATACTTGTCTCAGGCGTGACTGTGGTCTTCTGGGCTGTTCTCCACCCCAGCTCCACTGCTCATGCTTGTCCAGTATCCTCACCAAGAGTGCGGCTTCCCAGCTGCGGATTGCACAAAACCTGGAAACTATTTGGCAAGGAGAAGGTAGTGTGGTAATAGAAAAAGAGACAGATTGAAGCTGACTTCATCTCTTTAAAAAGTCTTAGAGCTGGAATTAAATCCTATAAACAGGGATATAGAAGTAAATCTTACTGTTTTGAAGATGACATTGTGTTACCTGTGTTTAGGTATCTTTCCTAAAGTCACATCCTATACAGGCAGTTAGAAAAATGTCCAACATCGTCGGAGGTGTGGTACTATGAAGTTCAAAGTAACGAATGACTGATAAATTGAGTTGCCAATAGTTGTAATTCCCCATCTCTTCACAACTCTTCATAGTGAGCGCCCAGCCACCTGTGGCCTGCCTTGAAGCTCCCCGGACCTAGTAGCCAGTGGGGTCCAGACAGGGTCCTCCCTGGGCTACATGGGGAACAGATGTCCCTGTAAACGGGCTGTGTGGCAGCTGATGGCAGTCTTGGCTATGTGGGCCTGTGGGTAGCTGGGGTTCTGCACTCTCCATCCTCCCCAATGTCCCCATCTCTGGCACCCTGGGAAGGCCTCTTTCTGTGTTTGACAGTCCTGTTTCCATGGCTGGGTTCTATCTGCATTCTTCATTGTCCCTCAGATGTGTCCATAAACAGGGCTCTCTGCATGCTGAAATGTTCCGTGCTCTTCCCTCTACACCTCAGCAGCCACAGTCCCCAATCAGCTTCACACCACCAAACACAAATGCACACCTCCCTGCGCTGGCGCTCAGCCTATCTGAATCTAGCCTTCCATTTCTGCACCCTATCTCATATCTCTGCCTCTTCTCACACACATCCTCCATTCTCGGAGGCTGACACATCCTGAACATGTTGACCAGTATTGACTTTGGTGCTGTCTAATTAGGGACCTTGGATGAATCACTTAGATACCTCCCACCTCCATTTCTTCATCAGAAAGTGATGAGGTTGAACAGGGAACTCAAAGATCCCCTCTGGTTCTGAAAAGCTGCTGTATTTTGTACACAGATTCTCTCCCATCCATGCCTATATCTTTCCTGATTAGTAATAGAGATAATAATAGTGATAGCTGACACTTACAGAGCACCTACTATGTGCCAGGCATAGGGCAAGCTGTTTGACATGCATCGTGTCATTTGACCCCTCCTACCAAACCTGTAAGATGTGAACACAATTACTCTTCGTCTTTTCATCAAGGAAAAACTAGAGCATTAGAACAATATGCTCAAGGTAGGGATGTCGGCATAGTTCAGCTGGTTGAGCACTTGCCCTGCAAACATGAGGTCGGGGGATCGAATCCCAGCCCTGGTCCATGCAAACCCACATGTTGAATTGCAGAACACAACTGATAGCCACTGGAATGGCAGTGAGGGTTCTTACCTCCCATGTGGGAGACCCCACTTCAGTTCCCGCCCCACGTGGCACTATATTCACCTGTGTGGAATGAAACTATGTCGCAGCTGATTATGTACAGCTATGGAGACTGCTCTGCACCCTCCCCCCTTCTTTGTCTGTCTGTCTCTCTCTCTCTCTCTCTCTCTCTCTCTCTCTCTCTCTCACCTTCTCTCAAAACAATAAAACAAACTTTAAAAATATATATGCCCAAGGTAATAGAGGTTACAGTCAGTACTGGACATTGAAGCAACCCCAGGGCTCACGGCCACCATGTTATTCTAAGGCAGTGTCATGACCCTGATGGTCATGTGTGGCTGCCAGAGTCCTAGGTTCAAATTCTAATACCACCGTTTACAAGTCAAGTTTTGAAAACTGTGTCAGCATTTAGTAAATGCTAGATTATTATCAGCTATTATTCTCGTTGCTCCCAAAACCCTTCCATTACTGGTTCCTCCTAGGAGCAACAGATTTCTTTTGGCTGCAATATACAGAAACCACTTCTTATAAACAAATAAATTTAAAACATCACAGAAGAGGGAACCCCAAGAGAAAAGTAACACTTAATATATCCTTGGGAGAAGAATTTGTTTTTCAAATCTTGACATAATTCACCCTCCACAGACTATGGGGTTTTCAGAGGAACTTACTTCTTTTTAGACATATGCGGAATTTAAAGAGCTGATTTAATGAGCATTCAAGTTCCACTTAAAAACTCTACAGTGGTAATAGCACGTTCTATAGCTTTGCTGTTGGGTAAAGAAGCACCACGGTTCCTAGGCAACAAACCAGAGCAACAGAGAAGAACTAAGCAAACAACTCAATCTCAAGCGCTGTGAATGTCATCCCCTACTTTGCTTCTATGACCTTGAGAAAGTCCCCAGCTCCGTGCACCTTCTGCTCCTTGTTCTGTTAAATGGGGATGACAAATTTAGCTTTATATTGAGAAAGCAAGTTCTAAAACCTGACAGCAAAATGTATATTTAAAATGTGTAATAGAATGTTATTTAACTATTAACATAATTGTGTATCCATTAATATACATGTGTGGTCTTGGCTTTCATGCATTCATTATTAAGAGGTCTTCAATCAGAATTTACCTGAATATAAACTAGGGCCAAATTTGTGTCCTATATTAAGATTGAAGAAATATGTAAATCTCAAGGGAGCCCAGGCCTTAGAGCTATAATTTATACAAGGACACAAATATCTTTGATATAATTGTTCTGCTGGTCATGGTTATTTCTGACTAAATTAGCTTTAATTTAAAAATATCCTGAAAGTTATTTAGCATCTCAATAGGGAGAATGACCCCAGAAGCCTTAAATTTCATGTATCACTTCAGCATAACTAATTTTATCATTATCTTTATTATATCAATCATAAAAGAATGAAGACTCAGATAATTAGTTAATAGAGTAGTTGAGCATCAGTAAACATTGGGAAGCCCTCACATTTTCCTTGAGTTATTATTTAATTCAGCAGTAAACATGAAATTTAACCTCACAACATATCTGCTTTCATTTTGATAAAGAAGAAAGAAAAATGATTCAGCCAAAATTAGAGATAAGACCTGCAGACTTATTGCATTTTTCTCCTGAGAGATAGCCAATTGTGAAGCCTACAGAGAGAGGGTCTGACCTGGTTATTTCTATATTCGAGAAACTGGAAAGAAGAGAGACACTGCAAACGATGCCTCCCAAAATTTGGGGAGGCCAGGATGTCTCAGTTGGTTAAGCGCTCTCTTTGCAGCCCCAGGGACTGAGAATTGAATCCTGGCCCCGGCCCATGCGGACCCATATGCTGAACTGGAGTGTGCTTCCCATGCGGGAGGCCCCCAGTTTGGTTCTTGCCCCTGGTTCGGTCCCTGGCTTGAAGGGATGTGCTTCCCATGCAGGAGGCCCCCAGACCAGTTCCTGCCCTGCGTGGCCCCCACACACCTGTGTGGAATGAAACCATGTGGAAAACTGATGACATACAACTATGGAAACTGCTCTGGGCCCTCTCCCTTCTCTCTGTCTCTCTTTGTCTCTGACTTTCTCTCTGTCTCTGTCAAAACAATAAAATAAATCTTTTAAAATTTTTTTGATTATTAAAGATAATGACTAGTTTATCTATTTCCTTTAGTCTTAGTAACTCAGAATTCCCCTCACATACTTATATGTTCTTATTAAAGGACTCTTCCTTCTGAAAGACACATGTAGTTCTTATGGGTACCTTTGGAAAGACACTCATTCAGAATGTTCGTCTCAAAAGAGAAGAATGACTGGGATCACTTCCAATCGCAACTGAGAACATCATGCCAGGACTTCTTCATTTCTTACACTGTTTTGTTTCTTTGTTTTTAGTTTCATTTTCTACTTCTTGTTCTTTTTTATTTTTACTCTTCTTTTTACAAAATGAAGCCATGTTGTTTTGGAAAGCTTCCAATAACCAGCATTTTACTTAGATATTTCCTTTTATTCACTTAACACGTGGCGTACGGCAGGGTTTAAAACCCTCATACCCCTCTGTTCTGGCAGGTATTTAAATGAGACCACGTTGAAATGAACTCTTCTCTTTAAAATGCTATTGCTTCCATATTATTTATAACTTTTCAATGAAATTTTTTGTACTTACGTAAATTTATCCATTGATAATATTTGCTCGTTATATATCAACCAAACCTCATTAATTAAATAAATCTTGCAAAAAATAAAAGGTCAAGTGTAAAAACGAGAATTCTCGTTACCTGTCCTTAACGCATGGCTCAAAAAAACGAAGATTCTCGTGATCCGTACGCAATGTGTTAAAAGATACCTCTGGTGAGCAGAACCCTGTTCAAATCAACAAAGGAAGGAGGGAAGTAATTCTTATTAATAGATCTCTCCTTTCAGTTACCCAAATATAAGTCATAATAGACACTCAAATCCGATGTTCTCTTATTAAGAGGTTAGTAATATATATGCTGGAGATAACAAGTCAAACAGTGAAGTCAATATTTGTCTTAGTTTACATACCCCACCGGAAAATCAAACAAACAACTCTTGTTATATAACAAATGAATTGGTCATGGTAATTTTGTTAATTCCATTTTGATAACATGGTCAGCAGAGTGCCAGAGATATTTACCCAAGAAGTCATACAGAGAGGTAACACATTTTCATAAGGCCACAAATGTTATGAACTTTTGATACGTACTGGTCTGCAATGCAAACATCCCATTCTTTACGCATCAACGGAAAAAGGCAACCAACGTGTATCTGAGGAGTGAGGTCGCTGCTTCTGTTTACTTTCAAGTGCAATGGGACATGACCTGCACAAAGGTGGAAACAAGCATTTCTTGGTGGTGGCAACTGTGTGCAAAAAGGGGAGCTGATTTACCTCCCTGGGAACCCCTGCCTCACCTCTACGCTCCAGTACGACACACCTGGTCACGAGGGTAACTACTCTTCAGTTCACAACTTTTTATAGTAAAGGCTCTTGAAAAGGTTTACTTTTCAAACAACCAATTCCTTTTTTACTAACATAATGGCTTCTTTACCCCCAAATTTGCTAAACAGCAAATAGATTGCTCAACATTACAGTTCAGGTGAAGCCATACTAGTGAATTGACTCCGAGATTCACACGTGGGGTGATTTGGGACCTTCTTCCATGTGTAGGTAACCGTGGATTGTTTTGCTTTGCCTCAATATGCCAAGCTAGAAGGCTGAAGAAGTCACAATCCTACCCCTCTTCCACCTCTATTTCCATGTATTTCACACCGCTTTCATTTAGTCTTCATTTTGCCTGAATGTTGTTTTTTAAGCTATAACTTGTGTTTCTGTGCAGTTTTAGTGTAAGATAATTATCATGGGCCCTGAAAAGATTAGAAAGTTGGTGTAAAAAGTGGGGCAGAAAAGAGAAGTTATGTTCCAAAGAAAATGTCCTGGCTCCTTTCCTCTAACAACCACCATGAGCCATCATCTTTCCTTCCTTCTTAGGGATCATAAAGCTTTAGCACATCATGTGCAAACTGTATTTCCAAACCTTCAAATTATTCTTTAGAATTTATATAAAAGCGTCATTTTCCATCTGATAGGTTTTTCCATCTGTGCACATTGTTTGAGCGTCCTGGCGCTGGTTTGGAACGTACTCTAATGTTCCCTATTGAAACTCATGGAAAATTTTGTTCGCTTAATGGCTTTTCCCTTAACAACAGGATTTGCAGGAATGAATTGTACTGGTTAAGAGAGGAACTGGCGCAAACCTGATCTATACAAATGCATTCTTGCACCTCCGCAGTGGAATCTGTCCTCTCTACTCTCTAATCGGGTACTTTTACTGGGCCCTGAAAGTGGCTTTGTTTTCCTTGCCTCTTTTCCTTTGGCAGGTTAGTCCTGTTCCCTGGAATGCTCTCTCCATACAGATCACCCTGTCCAAATCATGCTCATGCATTAATATCATAACTGAATGCTTCTGATGGCCACTGCTTTCTCTGGTCTCCCCATTGTCTCAATAGCTACACCATACATCTCCCCACATAATTACATCTTTTTGAACATTACCATTATACTGGTATACAAGCCCAAGTTTTTCCCCTTGATTATACCACAAATTCTGTTGTTTTCTCTTCCTACCTCCACCACCACCTCCCAACCCTTCCTTCACAGCACTTGCAAGGAGCTGGACAACATACAGATACTCAATAAATATTTATTGAATTGGAATTCGATAGAATTATTGTTTCCTAGTCCAGCATATTTGTACAATAGAGGCCATATCTATGCACACCCAGATCATTTTAAAGAAGTGCTCTGTTGTATTTCTTCTATTTCTTCCAATGTCTAAAACATATAAAGATATTTTTCTCATAGATACTGCTGGGGAATAATAATATTAATTCAGTGCTTAAGTAAGGGCTTTGGAGACAGTCTTAAGTGTGAAACCTGGCTCTCCTACTTACTGGCTGTGAGACATTGAGCTAGTTTCTTAATCTAAGCCTCAGATCCTTAATTAGCAAAAGAACAAAATGATAACTCCTTTCCTGTTATTCTAAGGATCAAATAAATGTTTTTCCTTCTTGTCTCTTTTGATTTTTGGCATACATTTTGCAGTCATTTTCAGATTGCTCTATTATTTTCATTTCCTTGGGAGTAAATTTCTTATGCAATTGCTGAGCTTATTTTTTGTCTTTGTTAACGTCAGCTTTCTTTGTGTGCTTTGAACTTGTAATCCGTGAGCACCTCATGAGTAGAAGCTTGGTTGTATTTGTGTTCCCTTCTCTCCAGTTTAACCTCCCTTTCTAGCAGTTTTGCTATTTCCTCTGCAAGCTACCCCTGTACTTCCAGAGAGATCAGATCCTACATGAGAAACTCAGGGGTCCTACCGTAGGGCGAGATTGAGGATATTACAGAGGCATCGACTGAGCCACCCAGAGGGATTGGACTCCTTCCTAGACTGAGGCTGAATCTGCTTCATCCTGCCACTAAGGCACATAACTTTATAAATACTGTTGCTCCAGATAGTACTGGCACTCCTGTCAGCCTCTATTTACAGGCCAGAATTTGATGGGATTCTCCAGTGTTAAACAATGTGCCTGATCCACCTTTCATTGGCCATTTTGATCCCAACTACCCCACTGAAGTTGAACCTTTCTTTCAGATCCAGAGAATCACCAGCCTGTGGTTTCAGCCCTGCTCAGTGCTTTGCATTTTTGTCCTATGTTTGGGTCTAGAGAAATCTTTGCCTTATTGAAGAGAAGCATGCCTTTATTATTTATTTATGTATTTAGTATTTTGATATTGTCATGTGTTACTGATGTGTGTCTGGAGGCACCAATAGAAAGGAACACGGTGGGCAGGAAGTTACAAATGTTTGAAATCATAATACCATCTTAACCTGCATGGAGCACCAAGGAAGGCGGTCTGAAGGAGGAGGCACATTGGAACTAGGCTGTAGAGCATGGATTGAAAGACATGAAGAACAAGAGGCCAACCCTGAGGCGGGGCGTGAATTCTCATTTGGAGGCAGAAACAGGTAAGCCGTATGTCAGAGAGGGCAAAGAGATTGATTTTGGTTGATACACCATGTGTGTGTGGATGGGTGGAAGGGTGTCATGAGAGTTTGGGCTGAAAAAGGAGATGGGAGCAAAAATCAAAGAATTTCAATGACCTATACAAGGTCTTTGTGCTCTGTTCCCCTCAAGACACCCAATTTGAACAAAGCCAAAGCAAAGTCATAGTAAAGGGCAAACAGCCACACAAAGAAGACAGAGGAGGAAGAAGAGATGGGGAAACAGAGGACAAGAGGGAAGATTGGGAGGGCCAGGAAGAGAACAAGAAAGAGGACTATAAAGAGGAGAGGGGAGAGGAGAACAGGGGAACTGGGAGGAGGCCGCACTCTTTCCACAGAGATTGTACCCTTCAGTTCTGAATGGACAACATCCATAAATAGCATAATATGCAGATTTGACTCCAGATCTTCTACAAAGCAATGTATGGTGATAAGTAAAAATGGGATAAACCACGTGTTGGGGGGGGGGGGGATATATACTGGGTAAAAGAAGAGGGAAAAGAAGGCCCACCGAACATTGATGGAGATCACCTATTCCAACCTCCTTATTTTATAGGTGAGGAACTCAGATAGAGAGCTTACATGACTTGCTTGAGGTCATGTGTGTGCAGACCCAAGACCAGCACCTCAGGCTCCTAACATTTGTGCAGTTTTCTTCTCGTTTCATTATCGAGGAGAAGTGAGATGAATGGAGAAATACTACTCACTGAAGCAGATGCATTTTGAGCCAAAGAAAAGGAAGCAGCAGTTATAATTTGAGTTCTTGCTCATGTAAATTTTGTAGAATACTTTGTTAGTGGGTCTAATGATTCGAAAATGTAATTAAAATGTCTTTTGAGCAAATAAAATGCATTTTATATGAATACTTTACATTCTAGAAGATGACATCATTGATAGATGAAAGAAGTCTCATGGGATAAAAATAGGGTGGTAACAAGCTGTCAGTGGTCACAGGGAATTATGCTAATAAGAGATGATGGAGCAATAAGGCAGTCAAGGTCTACCTGGTTTCTTAGACCATTGGAGGCTGACATTCCCAATTTGGCTATTGACCTCTGAATCTGTTTTCCTGAAGAAGCAAATTAACTTCAAGAATGGATCATGTTTTTCCCTCAAACACAACCTTATTACATAGAAATGGCATCTTATTCCTTTCTGATCAAAAGCTGACCTTCTCTACAAAGCAGCTAGTATAGAATTTTGACATTTTATTAAACTTTGGTTTGGTTTCTAAATCAAAATTCAACACTTAATACCTACTTTAAGAGACACTAATAAAATAAAAGAATTTGTTGCTCCATCCAATCCATGTTGTATTTCTAGAAATAGTGTATAAATAAGATGACATTTTTCTCTGAAAAGTCTGTGATTTTTATTCTTTTTAAAGCTCTATTTAAAAAAAAAAAGAAGAAGTTTAGGTATTTTAAGCTAGTAATTTCCTTTCTAAGAAGTAAGTGTAAGGAAACAATCAGAAACTCAGATTAAACCTATGTAATCTATACTAACCAATGTCACCCTAATAAATTAACAATAAAAAAAAACCTCAAATCAACAGGCTCATCACTTAATCATGTACAATACAAATTAAAATCAGTCTAAAAGTCAAACAATAGTAAAATAACTAAATTATCATGTATATATACACTGGAATATTAGGCACTGTGAGTTCATGTTTTAAAGAATTTTTAAGGACATGGGAAAATACCTCCTGCAGAATGTACGCTCCGTGATGATAGAGACCAAGTCTGGGTTGACTCAACTTTGTTTTCTCAATTTCTAGCACAATAGCTCAATGAGTATTTGTTGGATAAATGAATAAATTGATAAAAATACTAAGTTAAAAAAAAGAAAAGAATTCAAAACTACGTATATATTATAAATTATACTATTAATTCTCAAGTCAAAGACAGACTCCAAAGAGATGTCTGTCACTATACAAACAAAAACAATATTACCAAAAGCATTTCTTTCCTGTAGCTTTATATCATGTAAACACAATAAAAATGTGTTTGCTTTTGAAAGATACATACTTCTTGGGTGCTCATGTAGAGTTTTTGGTGCACATACTGGTAATAAACAAGTTGAGAGTAAAACAAAAGATGAACAGTTTTTATTATAATCAATTTTTCCCTAATTCTATTATATTGAATGTTATTTTTCAAAATGTGTTCTTTGTTGCCATGGTGATCAGCTCCCAATGTGAAATGATATTACACTGGCTTTCTTTCAAGTTTCAATAACATGCCATCACCACCTACTTCTCTTTCAAAATGTTCAAATCCTCTAATCACTCAGTACCTTAATAGCCTCACTTTTGGGGAGTCAAAGTAGGGGTTGGGGGGTTAAGAAAAGGTTATGTGCAGAGAGTGGGAGTAAAATTTAAAAAAAAAAAGTAAAATTAGAAAATAAATTAATTTACCATGTAAAATAAGGTTTGACCTTCTCCATAGCAATCTAATCTTCCCAACATTTAACTCAAACTTTCATTTTATAAATGATATGCTAATGGGTGGATTGAACCTTAACTTAAAATGAGAGTAATTTGAGAATAAAAGTGTATGGTCTATATTAAAACATAGAATATCTTTAATATAGAAAGAGTCTTTATAAAGCAATAAGAAAAAATTTTAATCAAAGAATGGGAGAAAGATATAGATAGGCACTTTACAAAAAATAATAATAAAATGGTCAATAAACACATAAAAAATGTTCAACCTTGATAGTAGTCAAATAGCGAAAAACCAAGAAACCACCTTTATCTGGAAATTAGTAAAAAAAAATTTTAAATGATACTTCCAATATAGCTAGAGTTTAGAGAAGCAG
>PVKE010018479.1:0-29485 GCA_004027555.1 Craseonycteris thonglongyai | reverse complement strand
AAGGAAGGAAGGAAGGAAGGAAGGAAGGAAGGAAGGAAGGAAGGAAGGAAGGAAGCAAGGAAGGGAGGGAGGGAGGGTGGGAGAAAGAAAGGGAGAAAGGAAGGGAGAAAGGAAGGGAGAAAAGAAAGGATTTGACCCACCTTAGTCATGCTACTACAGGTCTATTGGGAAATCAGAACGCATTTAACGTATTGATGACTTGAGTTAGCAAGAGGACTCTTGTTAGAGTTTGCTTTGAGACACGGGAAGCAAAAACTTTAATGTGATAAGAAGTGTTAATTTTACACTGTACTGGCTTCAAATATAATCCAGGCAACAAAACAGACAAGATTTTTGGGGAACACACTGTCCATTTCCTCCTACTAAAATTTAATGACATCATGGCTGTTACGGTTACTTAGAAAATAGGCAGAAGTGAACAAAATATAGATTAAAAATTTTTTTTTTATGATGGAGCACAAAAAATTCCCCTATGTTACTTTAGTTGATTTAGATTTTGTTGTGGGGAAAGTCTTTGCTTCAAAAACACTACATGTAGACTTCTCTTTGTCCAGTTTATTTTAGCTTACATCTCCCTATTTATTTAAGGCATTGGTTCCAAATAATGTCACTTAAAATTTCTCAAATGCATTCAGCCAAATACCTGTTTTCAGCAAAAATGCCAAACTCAGCACAGATCCTGTCAGCTGCTTTCACTGCTGTTCTCAATCGAAAGGAAACATGGGTGTGAGAAAATCAGTTGTACATGTTTGGTAGTTTTGCAACCTTTCTTATATCCACCACCTTCCTCATAAATATTACTGATAAAATTGTGTTTAACTTAAACTAGTAGGCCACCACAATGAGTAACTTGAATTTGACCAAATATAATTTTTTTGTCTTCTTTTAATTGAATTTGGTAATGAAAGAGAAGAAAGCCATTTAGAGGACATAATGCAGCCTAAGGAGTCCCTCAGACCACCAGATGAGCAACGAGTGAAATCTGAACACTGCTCTGCATCATGAGGAGGTCACTTGGCGCACTAAAGACGCATTTTTAAAAGCATAGACAAAATGCCCCTGTATTTCTTTTTAGGCCATTTTGATAAGATTTCACCTGCTAAAGGCACACAACATAAAGATATGACTTTCAGAACCTAACAAGCAGAAATATACATACACTGGAAAGTATAAATCTCTAAGATTTTAATTTCGTATATCATGGAAGCAGAAATGTAAATATGGGTTTTTACAGAGTCAATATTCAACCCAAAGTTGCTATAATGCTAACATGGCAAATACTTCCGAAGAGTTAGCTTTTACCTAGGGTCTTTTCATATAGATTTCAAGACAATGTACAGAGCATGTGTTAGATGAAATATCTGCTGGTACCACTCCTTATTTTTGAGAAAAATAGCAGCAGGCAAGCCCCTGTATAATGATTTCCATACTTTGTATCATGGAATCCTGCCAAGCCAATCAAAATGACTAGACTAGAGTTTGGTTTTCAAGAGAAAGCCAGCCATCTACAGGCTGGACAGTGGCTTATGGGCTGGCCTAGAAGTAGTCTTCTCAATGGGAATCCATATTGTGTGGTGACCCATCTATTATATCAGTCTTACTATTGATTGGTTTAGAATGCTCAATGTACCAAGAAAGACAGAGAAGAACACTGGCATATAAATGAGAAGATACACAGAACAGTTGGAAGAAGCCATGAGCTAGAGAAATCATGGGTGAACAAGAGACATGAGATAGAGAGGAGCACAGAACCAAGACATTAATAAAAATAGATAAAACAAGTCATACATAATAGCTCTAATTGTGCTTCTAAGTGTCAAGAACAGCATCCTGAATTTTGTGAGGCCTGAATCTTCAACTGTTCAACTGTTTTGTATTTTTTCTTACTTTTCTTTTTCATACAACAAACTCTCAAAATGTATTTTTAGGCCTCAGCTCCCAGAAGAAGCTTACTAGCTCAGTACCGGTACTTAACTCTGCCCTTTGTGGAAGGATAAAGTGACCAGTCTTCAGTGGACTGAGGTAACAGATCACTAGTGAAATGCCAATTTGCACGTTGAGATTAAGATTGCTATAATGTTATCAAGTAGGATTTGTAAGTGTCCATTTATGAATGGCATAGTGCTGGAAAAGAGATAAAGAAAGAGACACATTTGCGGTCCTAGGACCCTTGCAGTTTATAATATGGAGATTATAAAAATAGTTAGTATACCTTGCTATAGTCAAATTCAGTATGTATGCACATCCATTGTTATTTTAAAATAAATTAACAGCATAGTCCTTTATTTGTTTCACAGAAGCCAAATTCATATAATAGAAGCAATAATGGGGGCCCCAAAGCTGTGAATTTAAAAAAATAACTATTTACTATTCATTAATATTTAAATATAACATACTTATAACATTGGGCATATACGTACTCTAGAAATTGAAGTCTAGCTATAATTGTACTTTTAACAAATTCATACTCTTGCCTTTACAAAATCAACGCAACAAAAGAACAAGAATTTTCAAGGCACATTTGGGTTATTTGGGTTGGTCGAATCAATGAAATAGTCATGTGGTGGTTTTCACCTTAACCCCTCAAGCCCTTTCTTTTTTTTCCTTTTTTTTTTTTTATTATTTTTGACAGAGAGAGAGAGAGAATGAGAGAGAGAGAGAGAGAGAGAGAGAGAGAGAGAGAGAGAGAGAGAGAGAGAGAGAGAGAGAGAGAGAGAGAGAGAGAGAGAGAGAGAGAGAGAGATACAGAGACAGAGAGAGAACTGAATTGGGGGAACTCCCCAGTTCAGCACATGGGTCCGCACGGGCTGGGGCCAGGATTAGATCCTGGGTCCCCGGAGCTGCAAAGTGAGCACTTAACTCACTGAGCCATCCCAGCTTCCCCAAGCCCTTTCAATGTACGCGAGTACGGACCCTATTTTCTCTCCCAGCAGTGTTTCGATGTACACCTGTCCTGGCCCTATTTTCTCTCCCAGCAGCATCTTGACATTCAGCTTATGTCCACTTGCCTCATCCATCAAAATTTTGCGAATGTGGATGATATACTTTTTGAGATATCGCATGTAAATGAAGTCAGTGTCCACACCATGTATTTGAGACAAATTTAAATACAGCCTGAGGATTTAAGTCCCCAAATGTTAAGTCGGGGCTTGATTATTAAGTCCCCAAATGTTAAGTCAGGGCTTGAGGGGTAAGTCCCCAAATGTTAAGTCAGGGCTTGAGGAATTGGGACTGTTGCTGCTGCCACAGGACACCTGGGCACCATATACATACCGGTAGGTTATCCATGTCTACTCTAGGTTTACATAGGTTCTTGCAGTAACATGAACTGAGTAAAGGGCACATTAGGGCACTTCTAGTGATAGCAAGCAGGGTCTTAAATTACTCGTGCTGCCCAATATCTACTGGACAATGGGTGGTATTTGAATACCCTCATTTACACCAACTGCTTAGCTGGGACAGGGCTCCTATCACTTGACCAATTCCAATCCCCAGAACCTTCTGGCTGAGGTCAAGACACTCTACATAGATGGTAGCCAGCTGCCTTCTCCCTGATGGATAGATCTTATCCTCATGCCTCCAAATGCTACCTTTTTGTTTTACATTAATGCGGAGAGGTAAGCAATCTGAAACTATCACCACACAGCCCTAATTTCTTTATTTCTTTATTTTTTTAAAGATTTATTTTTATTGTTTTTTGACACAGAGAGAGACAGACAGAGAGAGACGAGACATCCCAGCCTCCCCACTAATTTATTTCTGATAATCACCTCTGTCTTCAGGATTAAAGCTTGGTTCACACTCTGTTCACACTGGGCACTCTTGGAGGTAGATCAGAGTCCACTTTGGATATGGATCATACTGCGTCATACTGTGTACTATACCCTTGAGAACAAGCTCTATGGCAAGACAAATTACTATAGCTCAGGTCTTCTGCCCCATATTCTTTCCATTCTTGCTACGTTTACCTCCTGAGTTCAAAAGAAACAGTACAACTGTATTTAGTAAAATAGAACTTTCAAGTGCTCTTCTAAAAGTGAGTTAGAAATATGCCTGGGCCTTGGAACCCTCGGCCTCCGGTGGCTGGGTGGGGCCTGAGCATGGAGGAGGTGGGACAGAACACTTGACTCAACGCATTCATCTATCAGCAGACTCCTGTGGTTACTACCATGGCCCATGCAAATAGCATTACTCTGTATGCAGCATAATGTGAAAAAAATGGTTGGAAGTATCACATTAAAATTATGATATTACTGGGGAAGCCGGGATGCCTCAGTGGGTTGAGTGCTCGCTTTGAAGCGCCGGGGACCAGGGATCGAATCCCGGCCCTGGCCCGTGTGGAACCATGTGCTGAACTGGGAGCTCCATGTGCTGAACTGGGAGCTCCCCCAGTTTAGTTCTCTCTCTCTCTCTCTCTCTCTCTCTCTCTCTCTCTCTCTCTCTCTCTCTCTCTGTCAAAAATAAATAAATAAAAAAAAATATATTAAAAAACAAAATTATGATATTACAGAGGAAAGGTAACATCAAATAAACAAATCCATTTTTTTTAGGTGTGGACGAATGCATAATTTCTTTAAATTAGTCTTGATTGAACTCTAAATGCTTATTTGGCCAGACAGTAGGGAACTCAGTCTGTTGTTATTAGGGCTTTCTCTCTCTTTAAGTGCTATGTAAAGGACCTGGGATCTTGTGTAACCAAAACATTGGGGGTGGGCTAGAAGAAAAAAGTCAGACAATAACAAGCAATGGATAGGATGTGCAGAAATCAGAATTCTTAAGCACTGCTGGTGAGAATATAAAATGGTGCAGCTGCTTTGAAAAACAGTTTGATAGTTTCTCAGACAGTTAAACATAAAGCTACCATATGACACAGGAATTCCCTCCTGGGTGTATACACAAGAGAATTGAAAACACATGTCCATGTACAAACATGACTATTTACAGCAGCATTATTCACAATAGCCAAAAAGTGTAAGCAACCTAAGTGTTTATCAATTGACTAATGGATAAACAATATGTGGTCTATCCATATAATGGAGTATTGTTTGGCCATAAAAAGAAATGAATGCATGCCATCAATACATTCTCTAACATGGATACACCTTGGAAACATTATGCTAAGCAAAAGAAGCCAGTGACAAAAAGTTACATATTATATGATTCAATTTCTATTTAGTGCTCAGAGCAGGCAAATCCCTAGTCAGGATTAGTGGCTGCCAAGGGCTGGGGGTAGGAAGGAGTCAGAGTGACTTGTTAAGGGGATGGCATTTTTTTTTTAACATGATGAAAATATTCTGGAAGTAGTGTTGTAGTGGCATAACTTTATTACTATAATAAGAACCACTGAATTATACATCTTAAAAGGGTGAATTTTATATTACAAATTATGTCTTGATGATTAAAAAAGAAAAATAGGTACATAAATCAACCAAGTAACTAACCAACCAATCAACCAACCAACAAACAAACCTACCTACCAATAAGAGGTTGACCCTCTAGGCTGTGGTCTACACAGGTTTTACTGATGTATGCCCAAGGTCCAAGCCCAGATTGGCCTGTACATCTAGCTTTCTTGGCCTCTGTACCCTGGATGCAGGTTCTAGCCTCCCTAGGGCACAAGCACCCATTTTCCACAGAAGGACACTCACCTGCAGGAAGCTCTATCAGGACCAGGTCTGGCTCCTCACCACTCACAGGCCCAATGGACACCTGTCCTCTGCTCATTTTCAAGGAACCTTTTCTCTCCTCTTGCTTCTTATACATTGTCTTGAATTCCTTTTCTTTTCTTTGCTAAAAGAACATGAGTATGTGAATGTGTGTGTACACACATGCATGCACACACATTCAAGCTTGTGCATTTCGTTAATCAAGTCTGTATATTTACAAAATATTTTTATCTGATTGATTTTGGATCTTAAGACATATATCTAAACTTCCCGTTAGTTACCACATTCATTATCCTTTCAAATTTTGACAGTGTAGTTGTTATATAGTTTGAGATTATATTGTTAAGAGTCTACAACATGATGATTACTGTATATACAGTGCATTACTATATTTACTGTATATATGTCTCCTTTTATCATTATGTAGTATTTGTCCTAACCCATGACAATGTTTTTGTATTGTTCTGATTTACCTTAAGATCTATTTGTCTGACATAAGCATTTTAATACAACTTTATATTTGATTAGTATGTTCATAGTCATATCTTATTCTGTTAATTTATTTTAAATCTTGTTATACATTCTTTTATGTCTATTGCTGTATTAAAAAATCTAACTTGTTAGTTTCCATATTTTCATTGGTAAGGTCAATACAATCACATACATTTTCATTACAGTATAACTATACTTACTTTTTAAATTTTTGCCTTTGTCTCTTTTTTCCTATTATTTATTTATTTATTCATTTATTTTTACATTTAATGGCCACTCTCCATGCCCTCCCCCAGCTCTCCTCCATCACCTCCCACCCTGACCCCCAGGCAACCACCAAATTTATAATTTCAGTATTTTTAACGTTCTGATCTACTTTTAATTTGCCTGGAAGGGATTCTGTCAATAAACTTGCATTTGTCACTTAGGATGTATTCAACATTTACAAAAAAAGAATTGTCCCAAATATTTACTAAAATTAACTCTGCCAAGAGGTATGCACAGGAATACGTACTAAGAGCAGTAAGGAGGCAAAGGGATAAAAGAGAATAGTGAGAATTGTATCAGCATCATCATGTTCTGGTGAAAGACCTCTTCTTGATTCATAGCCAGTGCCTTCTTATTGTGTCCTCACACAGTGAGAGGGCTGAACTAGTTCTCTGGGGTTTCTTTTCTAAGAGCATTAATCCCAATAATGAGGGCTCTACCCTCATGATATAACTAATCACCTAGTAAAGGCCTCACCTCCTAATACTATCATCTTGGGGGTTAGAATTTCAACATATAAATTTAATGGAAGGGGAACACAACCAATCAGACCATAACATACAGGTAGTTAGGTCTCTGTGGAATAACCACCCTAATCCCCTGTGGTAAAATGAATAATGGCCCCCCCAAATTATCCATATCATAATTCCTGGAACATAAGCATATTACCTTATATAGCAAAGGGAAATTTGCAGATGTCATTAAAGTTAAGGATATTGAAATGGGGGGATTATCTTAGATTATCCAGGTAGTTCAATATAATACCAGGGGTCTTTGTAAAGGGGAAGCAAAAGGAGATTTGATTACAAAAGAGGAGAAGGCGATACGGTAATGGAAGCAGAGTTTAGAGTAATATATTTTAGGGGTTGAGGAAGGGGCCAAGAACCCAAAATACAGCCAGTCACTAGAAAATGGAAAAGGTGAGGAAACAGACTCTCTTCTCTGAACCACAAGGAAGGAACCAACTTTGCTGACATCTTGACTTTAGCCCAGTGCTACTAATTTTGGACTTCTCACCTCCAAAGATGTAAGAGAATAAATTTATGTGGCTTCAAACCACTAAGTTTGTGGTCATTTGTTATAGCAGCAATAGGAAACTAATATGCCAGCCCACTCTGAGTTTCAAAGGATCTAGTCAAGAACATGAACCACAAACACTGACATGTTACTTATCCTGGAGCCAAAAGCCAGTTTTGCTAAAACCGAATTTTTTTTTCCCTGGAGGAAAAACCCAATGTGTGGTATTGGTCAGGGAGAGAATTTTGAAGATGCTCACCAATGTCTATTAAATTTTCCTACTAAAGTGAAGCAGAAAGGAAGCCCCGTGATGTCAGTTTTAGAAATGTGGGTCTTAGAAGAAAGCAGGGGTCAGAGTCATGTCAAGAGAAGAGGCAAGAGTATGGTATTTTTGCTGGGAATCAACAACCATTCCTGAACAAGTGTTTAAAATGTGTACTTGACAATTTTGCCTTTCTGTTGTGTCTTGTGAAAAGTGTACGAGGTCATTTGTTTATGTGTAGCTTCAGAGTTTTCCTGAAAATTGCCAGAGTCTGGACATGTGTGATAGAGCCATTTAATTTGAAATGGATGTGATGGAGGCAGTTAAAGGAAAGAATGAGAGGATTTATGCTTGCATTCTGGAACAAAAATAGCAAATTTCATGTTTTGTTTTGTTTTGTTTTTTACTCTTTTTATTGAAGGATGTCCTTTACTGTCTTAAAATCATCATCTCTATGAATCTCAAGAGGCTTGGGAGTAGAAGAGAGAAAAAGTGGCAGCCTTTTTCCTACAAATAAAAAACTGTCTAAAATATCTTCTCTTATTCTGTTTTGGGGAAGAAAACAATAGTACCCAGAGGAAAAATGAAACAACGTTACTTGAACACTGAAGTTTGTTTCCCCACATTAGGGACGGGTTTTATGTCCTTTTTAAGTTATCCCAAAGCTTTCTTTGCCCTAAGGCTGGCAGTTTTGTGTGGCCCCAGCCCCATCAGAGGACCCTCTTTCAGCCTCTTCATCTCTGTTAGAGAGGCCCCTAAAAGGTAGTTGGTTGACCAATATGACAAATCTCAGAATTGCTTTTCTTACCTCATCTGAATTGAAACACATACGCAACATGGATAAAATGTAAAACCAATATAAGAAATCTATCAAGCGGCACTTTTCCTTCAAGATAGTGATAGTAAATGGCTTGACAAATCGTTCAGATCATGTTGCTATTACTCAAGACATTTTTAGAACACCTTTCTGGAAAAGAACACCACTAGAGGTAACGTGGCAGAGATATTGCTATGTTCTTGCCAAATCCCATTTCCTCTTCCTTCCAGTTACACAGCCAGACAATATTTCCCAACTTCCCCTGCAATTAGGTGGGGGCATGTTTGAGCTCTGGCCAGTGGAAGGTGGGTGGATATGCTATGTGCCACCTCTGGGCCTGGTTCCCCAAACCCTCTGTGGAACCCTTCATGGTCTCTTTCCTCTCAATTGCTGGCTGGGTACTTAAGGTCTGATACAAAGCTCTGATGATCTAGCAATAGCAAAGCCACCATGTAGAAGGGCCATAGGTCCCTAAATGGCTATGGGGAACAGACCTATTGGCCTGCATTAGATTGTAACATTAATGAGAAATAAATTGGTATTGAATCAAGGCATTGAGATTTGGAAGTATATGTTATAACTAGACTGACTAACAAAGCCATTGATTATATAAAACTAATCAATTTATGACTTTATATTTGCATTTCCATTTTTTATTCCCAAATCTCCCCTGCCACTATTGACTAGACTATCATCTGAAACTATATTTTTAAAGTAAATTTTTACCAAACATGAAGGGTGGCCACCTTCCTAAATAAATTAATTCTTGCTACAAAGGCAATTAGAAAGAAGAATAGTTTCAAAGATACTTTGCTCAGTAGGAGCATTATTGAATTAGGTCTATAGTTTCTCCAAGGATCATTTTTAAAACCACTAACATTCGTTTAAATGTGTTAGTAGAGTTTATAAAAAACTGTATCTTAGTAAGAATTCAAGTTGTGGGATTATTATAAATAATATTTTAAAATAAGTACCACTTTAATAATCACAGCATAATAATAATTGAGGCATAGTTTGGTTTTATGTATGCTGCAAAGTGATGATGTGATCACCAGGTAAAATTATGGTAGTCCAGTTCCCAGAACAAAAATCGGAGAAGGGAAGTTTAAAAAAAGTAGCAGCATTTTCTTAACAGTCTGGCTGGTAATACATGAGCCCTAATGTTCTATATTTGTATATGTGTTTGGGCAGGAAATTATGTTTAAAGTATTTAACTTGAATTGTGTAAATATCATATTATAGGATAAAATGCCATTTATGAACTGTTGTATTCTTTCAAAGTTTAGATATCCACTTTTTGAAAAAGTTATTAATTCACAATATATCAAATTACAGACATTCTGAATAAACAATATTTGGCTATGTTAGTTCTGGCATGTTTGATTAAAACTAATAGGCACATTGCTTTGTGAATTCACACCTTATCAATAAAGAGGTGGCCCTTATTCTAGGAAACAAGGAATTTTAATAAAGCTAATGTTACAGGCCAAAGGTGAAGTCTTAATTTCATTGAGTCTCAGTTTCATGATTTATAAAATGGGGATAATGATAGTACTTAGCTCATAAGTTCATGACAGAGATCAAATGAGTTATTATAAGTAAAGTATATAGAACTGTGCCTGGCACCTAGCATACAATAGTTATTATTAATGCTGCTGAGTCCATGAAAATGCCTGATAAATTTAAGCATGTTTGTTTGATTGATTAAGCCAGTTCATACTCACATGTGGCTGAACACAGAACAAAACACTTTTGCCAGTATTTCATTTCAGCAAATAACCTATTGTCTCCTATATTATTTATTCATTCATCTGTTTATATCAGATGTCTAAGTACACACAAATACAGCATATATTTTTTAAAAGTCAAAATTCTTGACTGAAAAATCCATTTAGGAAATTTCTTAAGAAAGTGACAGAAGTAAGAAAACGGTTATCATTTCATACTGAGTGATTTTACAAGTGCCTGCCACACTCTCTAGCCAAACTAATCCAGTTTTTCTGCTGGCCAGCTAGCCAGGAGCTTAACTGGAAGGCCTGCCACGTTTTTAACTATTGTGTCACTCTAGCAATCCGTAAGAGACGGCACTTCATTTACCCCCGTTCTAGTTAAGACTCGTCCGGTTTCTCTACTGCTTAAACTCTATTTTCAGGAGGAAAAAAAAATTAAGCCTCAAAATCCCTCTGGGCCAAAACACAGCCTTGGGCACCTTATGCTAATAGCGACTCAAAAATTCTGGCTGAGGCATTTAAGAAATCTGTTGTAAAGAGGAGAGCCTCTCCATTTAGATTCTGTGCATATTTTTACAACTGTTTAATTCTCCCCTGTGGACAAGCACTTAAAAATAAAAATAAAAAAATAATTGGAAACTCCAAGCACCACCATTTTTTCTTGTTGTTGTTTTTTGTTGTTGTTGTTGTTTTGTTTTGTTTGTTTTGTTTTTAATTAGTGCAAGAATCTGTGTGATCATAGTCGCTTAAAACGCAGGGAAATTAACAGTGAGAAATCTCTCACTGGTGATGTGAATGAATGGCCACATTTCCATGACACTTTACTGCATCCACTCAAACAGATGGGATTCCAGGCTAACGGGCCTCTCTTGAGATGAATGAGATTCCACAACTATTAGGACATGGGCATAGAAATGGGCCAGATTCAGTTGCAGAGGCATTCTTACAGAAACAAAGAAGATCACAAAGCTATCCTGTCCCCAGTGCCCATCAATGCAGACCCATTCATTACCGAATCCCATTCATTCCAGCTACAGCTACATTCAGTATCAGATGCCACTCTTCAGGCACCACACGAAATCCCGAGGACCTGATCAGCTATTAACTACCACAATGCTGATGGGGCTGGTTTGGCTACAGAAGATCCAACAGCACTCTCACAAGTGGTGACACGAGTCAAAAAAGTGCCAGGCAAAAATCAAACATGCAGAGAAAAAGCAGGCTCACTGATAAGCAAATGAACTAGGGCCTCCTGGTTGGCAAAGGTCAGCGAAGACATTGAAATTCAATGAAGGGGGTTTTCGGTTAAGGAAAACAGGCTAGCACCAGGGAACCTATCATGTAAAAAGGCTGGGGACCAATGCCCCCTTTCCTATAGAAAGAAGCCAGCATGGGGTATGCTTTGCAGATGGACTGGGGCAACACACAAGCTGCAGAGAACATCTGGCACACAGGTGTATGGCCTGTATTCTGAAACCAGCCATCAATAGTCATGTGCAAAGAGGCCTATTGCTATTTTGGGTGGAAAGCAAGAGGAATTATAGCTGAGAGATCATAATGCTTTTCAGGAAAAAAAAAAAGGTATGGGTGCCTGCCAAAACAGTCTTCCTCTAGCAGATTATATTTTTAATCCACCTACTTAATTAACTAGCTCCTCAGTGGATCAAATGATATTAGTGAGTTAGAGTAATATTGCCACTGGAGCAGCCATTTAATTCTGGCAACTCTAAAGCAAATTATTTCATAAATGGATAGTTTATTCAATTCAGTTCAGTTCCAATTCAATTCTGAGCCCCTTCTATGACCAAAGCACTGAGCAAGACCCGTGGGGGAACAGAGAGAGGGAGGAACAATTCCTGTCCTCAGTTTAATAAGGGAATAATGACCACTTATGAATTATAACAATCTAACTCAAATAAAGTATAGGGGTGGTAAGAGGAGAGAGAACTGTTCAAAGGGAGGGATTACTTTCACATGTAGGAAAGCAGAAAAGACTTGATGGAGCAGAGAACTTTGAAGATGAATATTAAAAGATACAAACGGAATTCACCAGGTAGATATGGCAAAGTCACCAGATTACAGATATATTATGGGAGCAGCAATAGTCCAGTTTAGATAGGATATAATACAAATAGAGAGAATGGAGTGATATAAATCAAAACTAGAAAATGGTAATGAGAATGGATAGGAGGGGAAGAGAGGTGGGAATAATATAATTAATTTAACAGGTGATTGAAAGAATCAAGCAAGTTTCAGGAATACATAATTTCTATGTCTTAGTTTCTACAATGGATTCTGAGATACAAAAATAAAACACTCATGACAAACACACACATTCACAGCCTAGTGGAGGAAAGATAACCCATTAGTGTTGCTCCATGCTCTGATAGACGTAAATGCCCAATGTTATGAGAACACAGAGGGTGGGCTTCTAAGCCAACAAAGGGCTGGTGGGGAAAGAATGACAACTGAATTGGGAGAGGGCCTTCTACAGAGAACAGAGAAAATGCAGGGTATCATCCAGGCACTAGGGTGAGATGAGACTGGTAAGGAAGGAACTAGATGGAGAAAGAGCTGGAATGCACCATTATAAAGGGGGGACTGCTTTCCTGCAGGAAGTAGGGATAGCTCAACAGACTGAGCACTTGCCTTGCAAACACAAGGTCCAGGGTTGACATCCGGCCCCAGTCCATGTCTGCTGACATACTGAAATTCGGCACAACTGGTAACTGCCAGGATGGTGGCAAAGGCTCTCACCTCTGATGTGGAAGGCCCCAGTTTGGTTTCACCCCAGGATAGTCCCAAATCCACCTGTGTGGAGTAAAACTATGTCCAAAAAAAACTAACCCCCAAAAAACAAAACAGAAAACACCAAAACATTAATGATGTACAATTATGGAGATTGCTCTGGATCCTACTCCCTTCTTCGTCTCTTTCTCTCACCTCTCAAAAACAATAAAATAAATCTTAAAAAAGAGAGGGGACTGTTCTCCTGAAGGTATGGCCAGTGAGTAGTTAATGGGTTTGAAGTAGGAGAATGATGTTATCAGTTTTCTATTCTACAAAGGCTGCTTTGGCAACTGTATGAAGAATGGATTAGTAGTAGAGATCGGAGGCTTCAAAATCAGATGAGACCAGTCCTACTGAGAGGGCCTGAAATGGGTCAACAGCAGAGATGATGCCAAAGGATATTAATGGGGCAACACACATAGAATAAGACATGAATTGGACATAGAGCATAAAACAAGAGTAAAGAATCAAGGCTTATTCCAGAATTGTGATTTTAAAAACTAAGCAAATGATGGCACCTCTTATAAGATAGGGAAAGAGAGGAGCAATAGGTTTCAAGGACAAGGACGAAAGAAGCTTTGGATGAATGAATTAGAAGTACCTGTGGAGTATCCTAGCAAAGCTGTTCATTAGGACAGTTGGGATGCCGAATGTCTCAGCAGGTTGAGTGCTTGCCTTGCAACTGCAAGGTCCAGGGATTGAGTCCCCGTGCAGACCTAGGCTGAAATGCAGCACAGCCAGTGACCGCCGGGTGGTGGTGAAGGGTCTTGCCTCCCCCAATTTTCAGCCCCACACCCACCTGTGTGGCATGAAACTATGTCACAAATAATGATACACAAGTATGGAGACTGCTTTGGGCCCTCCCCACTTTCCTCTCTCTCTCTCACACACACATATACCTTCTCTCAAAAAATAAAATAAGTCTGTAGAAAAAGTCAAAATTTTACAGAAGGAAAACCAATGTATCTCTATATACCCCAGCAAAGCTGGCTCCTTAAACGGCAGCATGATCACAGAATAATTTAGAATAAATTGAATACAATAAAAATAAAAAGCACATAAAGATAAAGCCTCAAATGCAAAATGCTTCCATGTAGTGTGGTGTCTCTGAATTCTTTTATGTATCTTTTTACAGAAAATGGTTTTCAGAAGACTTAGTAAAGGTTAAGGGGGTCGGAACTTTAACACAGTTCTTTGATTTAATAAGCAATTGGTAAGTGGCTGTTAGGTATAATATGCAATACAAGGTAAGGTGAGGAATACCAAAAACAGAAATGGGCCTCATCTGCGCAGGTGACGGGACACGAATGCAAATGACTATAATACACCATGAAACCTGCTTGGAGATGAGGAATGAACAGAACCTTTGGGAGTCTAGAACAAGGTGGGGAAAGCACAAATTCCAAGTGAACAATGGATCACAATGGCTGAGTTAGTCTTTATTAAGTTCTTGATATTTCTGTGATCATGGAGTTTTTGCATTCATTTTTTAAAAATTGCTTTAAAATATTAGCTTGATTGAAGTTTTTGGTGCCCCCTCATATTTGTACCTGAGGTCAGCACCCTCCTTGTCTCCCAATCCTGGCTCAGGAAAATTCACTTGTAGTTCACACTAGGTAGAAAAACAACTGAGGGTCATCAAAGCTAAATATGGGTTTCCTGCTCCTAACTCACTCTAGTATCTGAGTTGTTCATCTTTTTCGTGAACAGAGCTGCCTCCTCAAAACAATTTAACCAATAGCAACAATTAGAGCTTTCCTTTTGGGCAAATTCTCTATAATGAATTGCCAGGAGAAAAATGATATTAATTAGTTCAGCTTTTACATGTTGCTTCTTCTATAGGTAATTTTCAATTTAACACACTTATGTTTTGATTTCTATTAAAATGATTCTTTCCCCTTAATTCTCTAACAGGTCTATGCTTTCCAGAACCCAGCAAAAATATTTTGGACATAGAAAATTGGAGTTTGCTGACTCCTCTACTAGACACTAAGTTCTCTGGGGAGAGAAATTCTTTCCAGCAGATGCTCGGCTGCATCCTCAGTGTCCAGACCATGGTGGCACTTAACATATACTTGCCTGAGTGTTAAACATAGAACATTTTTAATAACTACAGCAGCTACCATTTATCAGAACAAGCTGGAATTCACTGATGTTGTTCAATTATAGCTATATAGTATTTTGTATCAGCCCAATGCCCGTAATAATTCAAGAAGACATGAGTTCCCAATCTTACCTCCATGGCACTGCCATCTTCTGATCAGCAACTTTACTATCAGCAACAATGTTATTAGTGGACTTGAGTCAGGTTATTTCATACCAAAAACTCAAAAGAAGAAATGATCGCTGTATGTGCTTAGTAGGGAAATAAAATTTTGAGACACATTTTGGCAGACAGATACCTCATTTGAGATTCCTGATTTAGAAATTTCTCAACGCATTTGCTTTGGATGATGCAATATATGCATCTCTCCTGTTCCTTTGTTAGAACTCAGATGATCATCTATGAGTTTTTAGATTTCCCCTAATTCTGTCTTAAAATAAATGGATAAAGTGCTTGAAATGTTTCAATTTCTCTCCAGGGATGTTATAACAGATACTTCAGGAGGACATGTGATTGAATATACTTACAACTTCCTGTTTTATTCCATAATTATTGATATAGAAACTTTGTACATATTAGAGTAGTAGATATGAGTCCAATGCCTGGGCTTTGGTCCATAATATAAGCACAGACATCAGATAACTCTGGTTATCAGGGTGACAAAAAATAATGTGCTATATGACATTTCACTATGCACCTCTATGGGTTTCATGTATTTACAACAGTATAAACTGAGTGATGAAAATCATTCAGTCAACCCAGTGTTCACTGGGCTAGAGTCAAGATTTTTAGTATCTTCTTGGCTTCTTCAACTTTGATTATGAGATATGTTGTATCTCATAATCTATCATATATTAGTTTTTGTCTAAGATTTATGCAAATTTTACCAATAGTGGACTATATAGTGACTAGAATAATAGTGGATATATGTTTTGTGTGTGTGTGTGTGTGTGTGTGTGTGTGTGTGTGTGCGCGCGCGCGCACAAAACTATGAAAAAGTAGTGTAAGTTATAAGTGTCAATGTTCTTGGGAAACCTAAAGACATATTAAAGAAACCTGGAATTGCAAGTAAACTTTAATATAAAATGAAATTGAAAAATATTTTACATCCTATGTATATTTGATAAAATATACTTTTGAATAAAATGTCAAATTTTAACTTTACACAATAAAAAGCTGTGAATCACTGATAATTGCAAGTTGAAAAGTATAGATTATTAAACAGCAATGTAATCTACCACTTCCCGCAAATTTTTTTTTAAATGTCAGTTCCTTAAAAAGTTGTAACAGTTTTCTTGTGTCCACTGTAAGTTAGCTAAATGCCACAAAATCGCCCAGCATCAGACTCAGCTGCAAATGCCCTGAAGCGATTGTGTAAAAAGCCTGGAAATGATGTGTGCAAAACAAAACCTTTTTCTGTTCCTGTGTGTATGTGTGTGTGTAATTACTGTACACATTTTCTGGTGAAGAAAAATTCAGTATACTTCTCTTCTACTGAAAACACACACATGTGCTTTATTTTCTATTACTTACATAGCTTGGATTATGAATGTTGGATAAGAAGTAAGAATACCATGAAAGTGGTCATGAATGGCATTCATCAATAGATTCAAAACTCTTCTATACTTGTCCCCTGAGGAGCTTCACTCCTCCTCTCTCCTCAAATGTTTGTTATGGTTCTGCTCGAAATAAAGCATAAGTAAAGCTCCTATCTACTACTGCAGCCTGTATATTTTTAGAGGCTTTGAATATTCTTGGGAAGTGCCATTCAGCTAGCAGCCTCACCTGACCTGGTTTAGTGTATGAATTCTGATGAGCACATAGGTCAAAGTGTTACTACTATGCATAGCATTTTAAATGATTTTAATGTATTCTCATAAAAAGATATAATAGCTGTCAAGATTCACATTCGTGGATGCCAGAATGTAGAGACTACGTAGAGTCTTTTAACAATACATGTAGTTTTAAGGTATCATGCTGGTTGGTATTGCTGTGTATATATGTATAAATATAGTATATGTACATACACAGACACTATACATTTTTTTCATTGAATATATATATATATATATATATGTATGTGTGTGTGTGTGTATATATATATATTTCATTGAATTATATATTTATTTCCTCCCTAAGTGTAGTGTTTAATTCTACCTAATAAATTGTAGTTTTCTTATTCTCATTTTTAGTTCCATATCAACAAAAGAAAAAGCCATTGATTATTTCCCCCTTAGTTGTTTTATTCTTACAAAACAAAATAAAGTTTCTTTGGACTTAAAAGGAACAAAAGGTACCAATTGCTAATCTATTTTATAATATAATATTTTGAACTAACAAAAATATATTAACCAGGTTAACTGTAGAAAAAGGTAAGATCTTTAGCTAAGTTATCCCAAAACAAAAAGATGAGAGTAGAAAGCACAGCCTTTAGAAATCAGACAGAAAACCAACTCTATAGTCCTCCACATGTCTAGAGAGTATTGAAACTATGTCACTTCATAAAAAACTTCAACGGGGGATGTGATTTCTGATGTTCTGGCTTATAGAATCACTTGGGAATGAATAATTCATAGGCTTTTTACTAAGTCTCAAGTGTAAATCAGTCAAATATAGCAACATGATATTTATGCTGAATTTCTAAGTACTTAAAACATTTAGATGGTAACTTTCTTTTCAGGAGAGCAGGAGAAAAAATTCCATTTTTCCTCTGCTCACCTGGCCCAGGCATATTTGCACCATACTTAAAAAAAAAATCTATGCAGAGATTTAATGAAACAATAAACCAATTGAGTTGCAGAAATGAAGAAAAGAAAAGCAACAGAAAACTTTCTCCATGCTATGTTTTCTTTATTAACATACTGATGTGAAACTAAACAGAAAAAGCAATCTAATAACAAACATTCCTGTGAGGCATGTTCAGGGAGCAAAAGGACATCCACTTATTGTTACGCCCATCCGATTGGTCCATATATGGCAATAAAGGTACAATAGACGGAAACAGGAAACAGACTGGCACATCTGTAGTATCTTATTAGCAGCTAATGGATATCTGAGAAGAACACGCATATAATGCTGAATCGTCTGGACCAATCTCCGAAGCAATTACTCTTAATTAGTGGGTTCTGTTTATAGATTCAACTTAGTGTACTCTTATGTATCAAAGAGATGAAAGCAGCTGGAGAAAAAGAAATGAGGCTCTTAAAGGAAAAGTATTACAAGATGTTGGAGGATCTCTTTTTGGTAAAGTGAAACTTAATGTCTTTTCCTTTCCTGCCTGGCATACGGGGGCTTTCTCTATTGTGAATGATTAAAGAAAAGGTAGAAAAAAATTTTCCAAAGCTGGCTTTGTATTAAAGTTATTCTTGTCATTTGCCCTAGGAAAATGGAAAGGAAGTCAGTAAAAAAGTAATTGCGCAGGACAGAAATACTCCCTTCAACTGTCCCTCTAAACATTTCCAGGAGGTACCATCCCCCTCACTCTTCTACCAAACGCAGTGCTTCGATTCAGAGCTGCAGCACCTGCATTTTGTGTCTGCCAAATGGGAAGCTAGGGGCAAATGGCGGTGTGGCCAGCTGGATTTCCATAAAATGGAAAACACAAAACGGCTTTCTGAGGCCAATCCAGTACGAAGCGTTCTGAGTATATACATTGAGTCCTTGAGCTGAGTGCTTGTCCTTTCAGTAAATAGAAAAATATTATGCAGCTCAATCCTGACCCCCCACTCACATATAATATTTACCCATCTTTACAAAAATAAGGGATGCTGGAATAGCTCAGCAGGTTGAGCGCTTGCCTTGCAACCATGAGGTCTGAGGATCAAATCCTCGCCCCGACCCATGCAGACCCATATGCTGAACTGTAGTGCAACTGCTAACTGTGGGGATGGTGGCAAAAGTTCTCCCCTCCCATACGGGATGCCTTCAGTTTTGTTCCTGCCATGTGTAGCCCCAGTCCAACTGTGCGGAATGAAACTATGTCACAATTAATGATCTACAACTGTGGAAACTGCTCTGGGCCCAGCCCTCTTCTCTCTTTCACCTTCTCTCTCAAAAATAAGAATGTTCCTTTTGGGCCATGGATATTCAATTTGTACATTACTGATTCACACGTGAACTGCTGTCTAGTTAGAGTCATGACTGAAGTCCTGCCTCTCGTATTACTCTTAAGCCACTAGATGGCTTGGTTCTTAAGCATTTCTGTTTATTTTTGCAAAACCCTGTTTTACCCCCTTGAAATAGAACTTTTTTGGTCTTGTATAATCATACTTAAAAATATCAGATTGAATACAACCAGTGTTCTAAGGTATAACCCATGACTATTCTCTCAAGTGATTTCATTCTGGTATATGTAAGAAAACTGGGATGGATTTCCTAGGAGGGCAAAGAAGAATTCTTGTTTGGAATTTACCTCATGCCAGGATAGACATGATTTCTTTGCACTGTCTTTCTGAATGTTCGGTAGTCTGTAGATAATCCCCTCCCTTAGTATATCTGAATTAAGAGAAGCCCAAACTTGGCCATTCCAATGGTCTTGAGCATCCAGAGAACAGTCTGAGAGGTGCCAGCTCCAGACCTGGAACTCTAGGAGTCAATGGTGGAAGGCAGATGCTGGGATCGCAGGCGTTCTTCTCCGGGAAGCCCCCTTTGTCCTGAAAGTAGCCTCAGGCTAGCATTTCTGCCTGTCACTTGAACCGGCATTTTTGTTGGGCACTTGTTGTTTATCTTTCTGTGTACTGTATTAGATTGTTCAGTTCTAAGGGTTGAGCTTCTGATGCTCATGATGTTCTGATGTTCAAGAATATGGTCAAGTTGATTCAAATTTCATTAAGTTTGTAAACAGCCTTCTTATGCTGACCTACTCTTTTGAGGCACATAACAGAATCATTGGCAAAGAATACAATATATAAGTGGAAACTGTTTTCATTAGGGGGGGTAGAGAGAGCATTGCATATATATTGATTCATGCACAGTTAAGCTACATGGACTGTTGGTGTGGGAGGTAGGTGGGAAATAGAAATAAGAACTTTAAATACTATCAGGCATCCTCAAACTTTTGAAACAGGGGGCCAGTTCACTGTCCCTCAGCATGTCCACACATGCACACTGCGGGCCCAGGACGAGTAGGCTGCTAAGCAGGACAGGCAGTGTTGGCAAAAACACCTGGTGGGCCGGATAAATGTTTTCGGCAGGCCGCATGTGGCCCACAGGCCGTAGTTTGAGGACCCCTGTTAGACGGTGACTATCTTTCCTCTTTTTTTGAGTTTGTGTTTCCGCCCCAGCATGAAATGAGGGACCATGAATGCAACTGTCTTCAGTTGGCCTATTTTCCTAGGCAGCTCTCATGCTGTGTATACCAGCATCAACCCACTTAGTAGATAATAGAAGTGGCTCAGAGAAATACCTGGTCCATAATCATATGTTCTGGTCAAACTGTAGATGGCATAAGAACTCTTTATTATACACTATATATTGTTCTATAAGATATATATTTATATATGAGCATTATTGCAATGAACTATAGATGACAAACCACACATGAATTGTCCTCTTTATGAGTAATTGGATTTTCTAGAGTAATTTTGACAATACTCAATTGTCAGCAGAGGTGTTTTTCATGGGTGTCATAACCTATTCCTGTGGAAGATTCACTATAATGCCACTATATATATTTTCTGTGTTCCACTCCCCAAGTTCCATCCTCTCTCCCAAATGCATAGAGGTGGTATTTTGTTTTTCTTCCCTGCTCAAGAGTGCTATTTCTAAATAAAGTTCAGAGGAAGGTAATAAGATGGCCTTGTCACTAGATGTTTTCAGTCCATCTCCATAGCACTTCAAAATAAAACAAATTCTTTACTTCTATCCTGTGTCTTTATACTGCTCAGAGCCTGTGAGGACACAGATTGTGGTGTCTGAAGTAAGCCAAGATGAGGGAGAGAAAATAGCAGAGGAAGCAGCTCACAGACCCTTACTTTCAGAGCTAAGATGTGCAAGGGTAGAGATGAGCAAAGGCTAAGCTGTCACTTTAAAAAGGCAAAGGAAATATTTGGCAACTGCTTGCTAGGCGAAAGCTTCCATAATTGGCATTTTTGCACATAATAATTTGGTTCAAGTCTTTCTGTAATGTTAAGATCTAATGAATGATTATTCATACTTTACACACGAATAAACTGAGGCACAAAGAAAATAAATAACATGCTGCAGTTCCCAAGGATAAAAAGTTTTTAAGTAGGGCATGCACCTGCACTTTTCATCGCAGTGGCTGATTCCATTAAAGAACAGCCAGAGTTCCTTCCTGATCATCTCATTAAATATTGTAGGTTTGGCTATTGCCAGTCAGACTAAAAGAAGATCCCAGTATACAGAGCCATATAAACCTTTGGAAGAGCTATCTCTCACTGATCCACACCTCACGGATCCAATGAGATCTACTGAACCAAGATTCTGTAAAGCATCCAGGTTGTCTGTCATTTGTAAGAGCATTTAAAAACTATTTGTAAAGTAGCTGCTATGTTATTTGACAATTATATTTCCTTTAAAAAATTTCTAACCACAATTAATGAAAGCAATACTGCCTCTGGCCAGTGGATAGAACAGTCTGTGCTTTAAAACCTGTCAGCAAAGGGCCTTTCTGGCTGGCTCGTTCAGAGGGTTCACATTATGTATCAGGGTGTGAGTGTCTCTTAACCATTGCACTGTCTGTAAGAGATGAAAATACAGCTTACGTACTCAAGTTAGGAATTCTTTGCTGCACGTAACAGATTTTATGAGTGGTTTAGGCAGTAAAAGTGTTTGAGTATGTCACATAAACAGCAGTCTGGAGACAAGGCAAACCAGAAAAGGAGTGTAGTTCAATGAAATCATCGATGACCCCAGATCCCCTTATTTTCTTTCTACCTTCATTAACATGTTGGCTTTCTGCCCCATTGAAACAGATGGTCTATATACGGTCAATGCAGGAAGTGTGAGAGCTATAAAAAGGTATGTGTACCTTTTACCAGGACAACCAAAGCTTTCACCAAAGGATTCTACAGACTTCTGCTTAAGTCTCAATGGCAAGATGTATGTCACATAACCAGCCTATGCTGCAAGGGAAGCTGGGAAAGCAAGTAGCTTTTCTAGCCTTTTTATTGGAAGCTAATATGGGAGAAAGGGGTTGATATGGTTGTTGGAAATTTCTTTGATACACTGACTAGAAAAGAAGATATTGTTTCAGACTGTTAACATCAGATTATTTTAGTATCAGATTTCAACATACATATTATTCTCTTTATTTCTAATGTATAAGAATTTTTCAAGCCTGATATGAGTCTTACCTATATTCTTTTTATTATTTTTACTTTAAACTTTGGATGAGACAAGAGATGACCAGATTTTATATTAACGGTTATTTCCAATGACTTTCTTGCTACTCAGACTGCCTAGGTATTCTTCACAAGAGTTTACAATCGCTATCACTTATAAACTAATTTTGGTTTATCCTCCATACCTAAGAAAATCATAGAAAGCCTTTTTGGCCCCAAACTATCTTCTCCTGATTTGGTACAGTAACTATTATTCTTTCATCTAAAACTGGGACTCTTATCCTAGAAATGAGATACAAATATGTCATTTCAACTCAATCACCCAGGAAAATCCATGTCACATGGTGGCCATACTAGCACAGATCTTCTAGTCTAGGTGTTGGGCAGAGTCTGTAGGACAAGTCATATTTAATAAAGGAAGTAGGGAAAGGAGGGCAAATTTCCCAAACTTGCTTAATGATAAGAATCACTTCAAGTGCTTATGAAAATACAGATTCCTGGACCCAAAGCCAGAATCGAATCACATTTGCAGGCAGAGATCTGGAAATCTGTTTCCTTTTAAAAATAAGTACCCAAATAAATTTTTATCATAAGTGGTTCTCAACCCTGGCTGTTCATCAGAATTCTCTGGAGAGCTTATATGAAAACACCAGTGACTGGAGTCTCACCCTCAACCAAAATATCAGAGCATATAGCTCAGCATTAGTAGTTTTTAAAAATCTCTGGCAATTCTGTGTAGTTCTGACAGAGGCTGGGGCTCTGGCATAGAAGCCCATATGTAAACACAACAGCTTAGGTAAAGAGTTGAGGCAGCCAAAGGAATCAATTTGGGAGCCAAACTATATCCAATCCTATGTTCTGTCTGTTTCAAAAGTAAAGTTTTATTGGAATACAGCCATGCCCTTTTCTTTGCATATTTTCTGTTGCTGCTGTCTGCCCTACCGTAGCAAGACTGAACAGCTGCAACAGATGTCATAGATGGCCCACAAAGCCCCAAATATTGACTAGCTAGCTCCTTACAGAAAAATCTTATCAACCGCTGAACTCACTGAACATCTGTACCAAGAATAAATAACAAATTACAATAATAACAAGAAGGTCTGGTTATAAAGAAGGCATGGTTCTAAGTGTTCTGCATTTATTATTTAATCTTTCTTTTATTAAGAAGAAAGTTGCAGATCTGGGAGGTTGAGAAACTCATCTAGGGTCACAGACTAGCAAGAGACCAAGGCCAGATGCAAATGCAGGCTATTGGACTCCAGGTCTCAGTATGTCTCTTTTTAACTTACTTTGTATGTCTCTTAAGCATGACTTCTGTGACAAGGTGTAAGAATAGCAATGATGAGTCAAGAGGACAGACACCACTTGTTCTTTCCTAGTGCTTAATGTCTGTCCACTGGAGCAGTCAAACTGGAAACAATTCATTCTTTTATCAAGCTTAAAAATGGTGAGTGCTGAACTGTACAATCTTCTTTTCTTCTTAAAATTTACAATGTTCAATATGAATAACTCTATAAGCTGGAGCTCTAAGAATCACTCAAGGCTCCCAGACATATGGCATTATGATCACTTCCTTGGCTGCATTAAGCCTCACACCCTTAATTTGCTCCGTGATATATTCAATATGTTCCTAGTTTTCCACAGGGTCAGCAGGATAGGCAGTTTGCTGGTAAAGATTAAACATTATTCTGGAATCCTTGTTTGCTGTGGCTGTTTGTCAGGGGAACAGCAAAGCACGAAGAGAAGAACATGTAGCCATTAAACACAGAGGAACAACGACCATGCAGTGGCTGGTAAGACAAAAATAGCCATTTTATTGTCAATATTTTGCTTTACAGGGAGCCAATAAAACAATTGAAATATATAAACTATATGGTGAGATCATCTAGCTTCACCAAAGGGCCTTGGGGTAGCATCTGGATCATCTACCACTAATAGCAGAGCTCCCATCATCTTAAACACAAAGACAAAAGCCACAAAAGGTCTCTTTGTCTAAATAATTTGTATTCCAAAATCGTACATCCCTAAAGTTAGGCCCACTATGTGCCAAGGTGGTAATCAGACAAGGTAAGTATATGATAAGCAGAGTGCCGAGACACGATACCCCACCAAAATCCCTCCATTGGCTTAATTGAGTGTTCATTGTCCTGTATAGCCATGACATGCCTGATCCCATGCTCACGCTGACTAGACATCATTGGTAAGGGTGCCAATGGCGGAACTTACCAATGGAAAACCGAACAAGGTCTAACCTAATGTTTGTATCAGTAAGACAGTCCTGGCACTGTGGCAGGAACTCAGATCTTATTTGAAGAGTCAATTTACTCAATTAAAAGATTTTTTTTTTTTTTTGGTCTTGCTGTGTTACGTTGCTGCTTTTCATTTTTTTAAATGTTTAATGCAGATTTGATCTGTATTCTTTAACCAGAGAAAGTTGGCCTCTGATTCATTGCTCACTATTTTCTCCACCTCTTAGCATTCTATGCTTTTGGAACAGTTTTCCATGCATAACCCACCCCCAGCCCCTCTCTAGAGCCCCTTCCACAATGCTTCTTTTTTTCTTTTTTCTTTTTTTTTGTTGTTGAATTTATTGGGGTGACATTGATTGGTAACAATTAGATAGTTTTCGGATGTACAAGTCCACATCACATCACCTATGCATCGTGTTCTGTGCTAACCACCCAGTGTTTCTTTCTCTCTGGATTCCAAGAAAGGACTGCTGGTCTCTCTATAACCAGAGGTGGCAACCCCTCCTTTACATTCCAAGGGAGAAGCCACCATTCGTCTGAATGGTTTCCAAGTGAGGTCATATATGTAGATAATAACCAAGGACCTAAGACTTTAGTGCTGATGTTATAACCTAGAGTATCTGGGTTTGGACAATGGTGGAGGCTGGAGGGAAAGAAAGCAGGATCTTCTAAGGCTTTGGTTTCTCATGGTACAAAGCCCCCAAAAGCAAAGAAACAAAACAGAGGATGCCTTCGCTTCCAAGGATAGTTACATCTCTTGTTTGATATTTGTCAGACTCCCTTTCCCAGTCAAATGGGGAAATTAAACTAGGCTACATGATTGGTTCAGAACAGCTTCCTTTTCCTTCTTGCCTGATTACCCTAGCTTGTCAAATTTTTTTCATCTGAAACACCATTCCCAATTTCTGCTGGTTGAAATCGTAATAAACCATTAAATTCCCAGATCAAATACCACTTCTTTCAGTAAGCCTCTTTTACCAAATCTGAATCCATACTCGATTGGGTCTGTATCATTTCTAAATTCCCTGCCAGATTCTGCTTTGTAATAGCTCTCCGGATACTTATGTTAAATCACCTCTGCAAGTGTTCTAGTACCTTAGATTAAACCTTGCTCAAATAGTTGTGCAACAAATTTTGCTGAATGTGTGAACCTAAGGTTGTCAGTCACTGGTGATTCTACCTATGTAGATAGATAATGAGGAAGAAAAATTTGTTCTTATAACAATAATTCCTGTTCTGGGATCATTGGCTTGTGTAAAGTTGTGAATATCTTTCATAGATGGTGAGGAAGTGAAATGTCTCTCTTTCAGAGCTGAAGGAAAAGGAAATGAACCTTTTTAGATTGACTGCTGGGTTTTAGGACCCGTGCTTCCTCTTTAGTACTGGGTTGTATGCCAGGCACCTTATATGCATTATCTCAAACTTCACAACAGCCCATTTAACAGATCAGAAAATTGAAGACCCGAAGAAGATGTTGAAGTCATACAATTCCAAGGGCCAGGACAGCATTTCAACCCAGGCAGCCCAATTCCACAGAATGCACACTCATTCACTGAGTTACATCACTCCTAGGTGTGAAGGTGGGACAGTTCTAGAGCTTTCAGGTCCAATGCTATAATGGAGGAAAAGAAAAAAGCTACACAGAGTTTAACAAGGCGTTCTGCGGACAACCCTAAGTTAAGGAGGAAGGCCAAGGGGCACAGTATCCTGAATAGGATGTCCAGATGACCCAACTGTAACCTAAGCTGGCACAACACACAACTTTGGGAACCTCCTCATGGAGGCTGCAATATGGACTGGATTAGGTGGTCTGGACCTTACTCTAAATACAGTCATCCCTTTGGTACTTGATTGCTTTGAAACTCATTGAATTGCTTCTTGGCTTTTTGGTGAAGATCAAGTGAAACTCATTGAATTTGGTACTTGATACATTTTTTAAAAGATTTATTTTATTGTTTTTGACAGAGAGACACACACACACACACAGAAGGGGGAGGGCCTAGAGCAGTCTCTATAGTTGCACATCATTAGTTTTCTACATAGTTTCATTCCACAGGTGGGGTCGCTGCTACGCAGGACAGGAACCAGTCAGGGGCTTCCCACCCCAGGCAGGAGCCAAACCGAGGGCCTCCCATGTATGAGGCTTGCCCCAGTGAGAACCAAACTAGGGGCACACCCCAGTTCAGCATATAGGTTCACATAGGCCGGGGCCAGGATTTGATCCTCAGTCCCCAGGGCTACAAGATGAGTGCTCAACCCACTGAGCCACCTCAGCATCTCTTACTCAATACACTTTGATGAAAAAATTTTGTGCTGGCACTTGCCATTTGTTTGGTACTCAATGCACAAGCTAGAACTTGGTACCAACTGTCTATGAGTCACTACCCCTTCCAGGTGAAACAAGGGGCCTCCCTATTAGTCATGTGGTAGCTCTTGCCCGGTATGCATCCCTTGTGGTCTTGTCTTAGCTTCTGTGGTTATTTTGCATTATTTCTGTTTTAGAGACACATTAAAATTATTTATATTATTTCTTATGGGAAAAACTTGGTACTTGTCATTTTGAGTACTTGATATGCCTCCCAGAACCAATTAATGATGAGTACTGAGGTACCACTGTACTGAGCCAAACTAAATTACACAAGTTGGGTAAGTTGTATAGAAAAGTTGAAAAAATATTGAGCAATTTTAGAAATTTTGAAAAGAAAGAAAGAAAGAAAGAGCATGCAACTAGTAAATCTAGTTGGAATTTAAACAGAAAACACAATTCTTAAAGTGCCTCAGCAACTCCCCTTTCCTCATCACCCCTCACTGTCAGAGAAGCTTAGTAGCTGCCTCTTTCTATTTGCTTCAATGTGTTAGCAGCTGCTAGTTAAATTATAACCTCTAACAAACTGTGGGGTGAGTTGGGAAAAGTACATTTAAGTGCAGATTCCAGAATGGCAAGTGAGCAAAGAATTCATTGGCAAGAAACGATTTACCTAATATCAGTGGATACTCCAGGCTAACTTCTACTCAGAATAAATGTCCCTCAGCTAAAAGCTCAACATATATACCTACCCCAGCTTTGAATTCCTTTTATAGAAATAGTCCAAAAGATTCATATAATTGGTATGAGATTTTTAAAAACTCATGTATATTTCATGTATAGGCATCCTCCACTTAATGACCAAGTTCCATTCCTGTGACTAGTTTGTTAAGTTAATTGGTCAATAAGTGAGAAGCTTAAAGGTGGATGTCTTGTGGTATGTATTTTTCAATAGATATCATGTGACACCACACTTATAAACAAAATACATAGTCCTCTGTAATTGCAAATGCTTTGTCTACTGAATACTAATGATTGTGGGAATGAGACAAAGACTGAGAAAGGGATTCTGCACGCTGGAGAACTGGGCGTAAGTCTGAACAATTGTTAAATAGGTAGGTTGTTAAGTGAGGAGGGGCTGTATACAAAGGCTGTCAGGAAAGTATCCAGTCATGGAATATGAAAAATAGATGCAATTATGGCTGGATTTTTTGTGAATAGCCCTCATATATCATTATCTCTGAGGTTGGATCCACCGTGCTACAAAGGTCAAGACATGGAGATAGTCTGGTTTTGTTCACTGAACAGCTACAATTCCTCGGTGGCCCCCTTTTCTCCCTTGTCTTGACCACAGGTCATGAAATATCACATAAACCAGCCAGCTATGGATTGCAGCCTTTTAGCTGACTGTCACACTCTGCTCTCGGTTCCTGCTCTTAGTTCTCTCAGAGGTAGCATCCTCTTATGAAGGCAGAGACACCATCTGCCTGTTAACCCCAAGTTACTTTTCTCTAAAGTTAATGATGATGGAAAATGACCACATACTTAGATATGCTACTGATAAGCAATTAAAAAAAATACTGATAGTGATTTCCTGCATTGGAAGAGGATTCTAGTGAGAGAGGGGGAGGGCATAGTGATTGTGGCTTTGCCTCATAATATTATAGTGAGGAATAAATGAGTTGGTGATGGACATTGTTAATAAAACTGTAGGGCAGGACTTCTTAAACTTAAATGTGCATTTAGCCACATGGAGCTCTTGTTAAAATGCAGATTCTAATCCAGGAGTTCTCAGGCTAGAGATTCTGCATTTTTAACACCTCCCAGGTGAGGATGAGGCTGCTGGTCCTCAAACTACACTTGGAGTGGCAAGGTTAAGAAAACTCTATATGTGGACATCATCATCAGTGTTAGCATTTACAATGCCCAATCTTACCACCCACAAATTTGTCATATACATATAACCCACTTACCTGATTTTCATGTTACTAGGCTGCCTATAGAAGATGAGGGAGATATTTCATTTTAGAAAAATCTGGACTTATCCAACTGATATGTGCCTCTTAAAAAAGAGTGGGCACCAGATATATGGGGTTGGAGGGGGACCTGATTCTGGCAGCTGGGCACATAATGCGATGCATTGGTGTTGTGATGTGGAGTTGTACATTGGGAAACTGTCTGATTGTTACCAACCAATGTCACCCCATTAAATTTAACAATAAAATATAATAATATTAAAAAAAAAAAAAAGGGGAAAGCCGGGATGGCTCAGCGGGTTGAGCGCTCGCTTTGAGGCCACGAGGACCGAGGATCGAATCCCGGCTCCGGCCCAGGCAGGACCCACATGCTGAACTGGGGAGTTCCCACAGTTCGGTTCTCTAACTGTCTCTGTCTCTCTCTCTCTCTCTATCTGTCAAAAGTAAAATAGAAATAACTATGCACTGAAGACAAAAAGATAATTTCTCTCTATAAATGTGAAAAG
>PVKE010018478.1:0-29489 GCA_004027555.1 Craseonycteris thonglongyai | reverse complement strand
GAGGATGCGGTGGGTGATGCTATTCTGTGCTTCTGAGATATCACTGCAGGCAGAAACTGCTGTGCCTGTGCTTCACAGTCTCCCTAAACCTCCTGTCAGATTTAGTTGGAAGGGTGGGTGTTGGGAAATGTGCAGGCTGATTTGTGGCACAGGGTAATGGCAGATTCTTGGTTGTAGCTGACTGTATGCAGGCTCTGGGTGGAGTTGGGGGACAAAATTTGGGGGAGAGTAAGGGGAAGCAGCCAGGCTGTGTTTATGGTTTCTGCCAGGTGGTAAGGGCAGTGTGGGTTACAACTAAGGTGTGTTCTGAGTTTGCAGGCCCATGTGCTGGGCTCAGCTGTAACATAATTCTGTCCCTCCATCTGGAGTACATAGAGTCAGCTCCATCTTTCTTTTTTCTCTGGAGGCCATGCTTCACCCAGGATTGTGTTTTGCTCTGGTCAGCATTTACATGGCTGCTGACTCCCAGTCTCCCCCTTTCCCAGTGCTGCCCTGTGGCTGAGTCAGCACTGTTCTACCCCTTGTCTCCCAGTGCAAGTGTGTCTAGGGCCACGTGCTCTCTGGCTGGGGCCCTAGTTTGTGTAGGGTTATACATGTACCTCTGCTCAGGCCCTAACTCACCTGGGGCTGTGATCTGACTGTGGCCCTAGATCACTCAGGGCAACGCCATGCTCCTTGACTTGAGCTCTAATTTGTCCAGGGTCACAGCCACTTCAGCATCTGGCACCTCCACCCTTGTCACTTCTCAGGTTCCTACCCGCTCAGGTGGCACTGCTTTTCAGCTCCTGCTCCCAGGTATCCAGCTCACTCCCTCTTCTGTCAGGTTCTAGGTCATGATCCACAGCCCAGCCTGTTCCCTTCTGTTCTCTCCGTTCACCGTCCTTTCTCTGACCTTTAGATGTTTTTTCACGATGAGTGGGTCTCTCAGCTAAAGCTGTGAGTTGCTTAGAGATTTCCTTGTTGAATTTTAGTTGTTCAATTTGTTGTACTTTCCAGGAGAGGTTTCAAGAATCTCCTCTCATGGCACAATCTTGATGACATTTTTGATTCTTTCTTATTCTAATTGAGATTATGTGAGATACTTTACTGTCCTGTAGAGCGTTTTTGTCCTTGGTAAGAATTTAGGACATTATATGTGTTATAGAAGGTATCTGTGTATCCTTCCCTCCCTTTTTTCTTTCTTCCCTCCTTCCCCTCTTTTTTTTTTTTTTTTTTTAAGGAATACTACAGGGTGCTTTAAGTAAAGTGAGAGGATTTCACATCAAAGCTGAGACTGGGCCAGTTATTTGCTTATTTCTAATTTTCTTTGATGCTTTAGTTGCTTCCCTTCTTCCTCTCAAGTCCTAGGCATCCTTTATCCTTTGTCTACTATGTTCAAAATCAGGACGACTTGGCACACACTTTTCTACATATATCTACACCATTCCCATATCTTCTGTTCCACAGTTTCTTGACCGTCTTTAGACTATAGTGACTTTTTAACCCTCTCAGTGTCAATGTGCTGATGGCTTGCCCTTGCCCAAGCCCAACCTCATGTCCCCTTTGACCCTCAGTGCCATCACTCTTTAGCCCTTTCTTCCAGTGTTTCCCAGTCAGGTTGCCAAGGTAACATCCGGCTGGCTCTGAGCTCACTTTGCACATCAGGCCCTGGGAAGTGGTTGTGAGTGCTAAGATTAGCTCCCTTCATGCACAGACCCTCCCTGTGGAATCAGGCATGCCTGCGTAGATGCTTCATTAGGAGGGGCGTGGGCAAGCCATGCCTTTGGGGCATGACCTGTCAGGACGTAGTAAACCCTCAGTGCTTGGCAGAACCTTTTTCTTTAGATGAAAGATAGATAAAAATATATTTATATATAGATGCTATATATAATGTAGTATATATACGAATAATACATATGTATGTATGTGGTATATAAAGGACTTTGTTAGCATTGTAATCAAGGGACTAATTTAAATATTACTTATTTCTTGATAGAGCCCAGAAACTGGACAAAGGTAAGTTGTGGTGATGCTGATCAAATTGGTATATATGCGTCAACCAGTTTTAAGAAGCATTGATAATGGGGAATCTTTTGGTTTTAAAGAAAACACGTTAAATGGAGAGGAAAAGAAAAGAGCGTATAGTTGATATGATGGACAATGAGGCTTTCAAAGTGTTAACAAGTTTGCATTTGCCATCTTCTCTTAGCTAGAGAAAGACACTGAGGTGTAGTGCCTATGGAAAACAAAAGTAAAATCTGGAGATTGGAAATAGTGAGGATTTTATACAAAGAAAGGCTGGATGGAGCTGAAGTGTTTCCGGACCTGGCCCCAGTTTACAGAGCTGGGGTGTGCTCAGGGTTGAGGGCCTGACTCTCAGTAGCTAACTGTTCAGGAGGCTGAGACAGAGGAAAAACTAGTCTCATATACCTCACGAAAGTTTTCCTGTTGTCATACCAGAGAGGCCAAATTGTAACATGCAGGTTGTTTGGTGGAGAGCCAAAGCAAAGGGTGTTTAACTGAGAGGGTTTGAGATCCAGGGCTGTTATAATCCTCTCCCGTGGACAGTGCCAGCCTGACTACATAGAATAATACAGTGATTAAAAACTAGGGCATCGGAGTCAGGCAGTCTGGGGTTTGAATCCTGACTCCATCGCTTCCTAGCTGGGTGATCAATATCACTGTGCCGATTTCTTCATCTGGAAATGTATCTAACAATAGGACCCATCTCACAGGGTTGTAGTAAGGATTATGAAAGAGAGTGCATGGCTGTGCTTAGCACAGTGCCTGGCACATGGTTTGTGGTCATAAGTGTCAGTTAGTATTGCGTCACCTTCTCTTTTCCTTTTCCACAGGCTGTTTTCAGTTTCTAGTTGACCTAGTTTTGAATTCTTTAGCTATGTTATCACTACTGTTTTATCCTATCTCCTTAACAAATATGGTAGCTCAAATGCTACTGGAAGTAATAATCCTTGGAAGAAAACTCCTTCAGTTTCCCATTTAAAGACAAAGTTGTATATACTGATTTGTGTGTGTGTGTGTGTGTGTGTGCTGACCAACATCCTTTATGGAGAAATTTCATAGAAAGCAATCCTGTTCCCATTTGTGTGTCTCTGTGTGTGGAGGGGAAGCTGCCAAAATACTGACAACATTGGATACAACTTGTAAGTGGAGGGAGTGAGGAAGGTACTTACTAGGAGTGATTAAATCTGGAAAACATGGACCCAGACATTGTGGAAAGTAGAGAACAATTGGTCATTCCTCAGTGCCCCCTGTGCCATCGCTGTGGTGGCTTCCATGAGCATGAATTTGAGGATGGATAAGAGCTAGCCATTGTATGTGTAAATATGCTTGTGTTTGCTAATATACTGAGGGCAGGGTTTAAGCTTAGGTTATTGTGCTTGCAGGCGTGGGGCACAGGTACTAATAAGTCCCAAGTGGGCCTGGACCATTCATTTACTCATTTGCCGTGCGGAAAGGTTTTGTTGTATTTTGCAAAAAATAAAGATGCAGTTTCTAATTGAAGTAGGTCTTTTTCTAGTGCTGATAGTTTTCCGAGTGAGCAAAGAAAAAAGATGTCAATATAATAGTGACTTCAAATAGGCTCATTTGAGTGGCTTCTGGCAGTGTGCTATGATCTGATTTTTCCAAACCCAAGCTTGGAACCACTGGTTTGAAAGCAGATTATTTGAAATTGAGGTGGTCTTAAAAAATCCAGCATGTGATGTCCCTGCAAATTTAGTTTGGTGATTAAATTGGGGATCATTCTGACATGCAGAGAATAATTCAATTCCCTATTGATAGTTTGTTAAGGCTTTTAGGACACTCAGGAGAAGTCAGATATATGGTTATAAATATAGATGAAGATGGAGTACAGATGTTTTGGGGTGATCGTAGGGACTGCAGGATGTAGTTTGAAGTGTCTAAAGAAATAGAAGGGGAAGGAAAAAAACAATAAAATACAGAATAGTGTCTATTGAAGCCACTGCCAGGAAGCCCTCTGGGGAATTCGTGTTGAATACTATATTTTCTGTGATAACACTGAAAAGATAAAGCAGAGGGGAAGAATCAACACGTGCAGAGAAATGAAACAATTCCTCTCTAAGATGAAAAAGAGCAGGCTCGAAGTCTGCATCACCACGAACCTGCAAGAGAAGAGGAAGTGGGGACCATGTCAGCATCTTGAGAACTGTCAGTATGTGCCACTCAGGTGCGCCTCTGATTGACAGTGCTGCCAGGAAACGTGACTGATTACCCAGAGGCCCCCAGCCTCCTGCAGACAAGCCTGAGCTGTGTAGCCACTAGTGTCAGGAAGACCTAATATCGGCAGCAACAACGGCAGAAGAAACTTCATTACTGCACATAACATTCTCCGTAGAAGACCCGAGGATGAATGGCCTGGGGGGACAGGGCACTGTTTCTAAAATTTTGTGTGAGAGATGCAGAACTCAGACTGTCCTCCCCAACTCAAACAAAGCAAACTTTAGAATAAACAGAAGTACCCCATGATTAGAGAATGTGGAGTGCATAGAGATGTGCAGTTCAAAGGAAATGGAAGTGGGTGTGTGTGTGTGTGTTGGGGGCGGGCAGATGTCAGGTAGAGAAAATTATGATTGTGGTATTGTAGCTGTAAGGTTTGTTTGAAACTCTCGTTTTGTGTTATTGGCACCTTCATATTTTACCCTTGGCATTAGCTTGGCTGCATTTCTGTGCATTTCACAATTGTTACATTGTTGGGGGAAAAATCAGTCATACATTTTTTTCAACTGACTTGGAATAAACACATTTTTCTTTGGGGGCTATTATAGTGATTATTTCTCAACAATATGCATGCATATTTAATTTAATTATACTTGTGATGGGGTGGTGGTAGTTATTTCAATCCATCTTACTCTCTTGGAAAGAGGCCCCAAGCTCTGACTTTAATTATGCCACTCTTGTTTGCTTAAATTGATTTTGAATATTACTGTGATTGTGTTTTGTTATGAATGTACTTTCTCCTGGTTGAAATTAAGGTGGTTCATAAACCTCATGTTCTTGTGGGGCTGCTTCCTCATTGCTTTCTTTCTTTTTTTTAGTGCATGGAATCTGAAATGTAAATAGGTGAAAGTAAATGTCAGTGGGTAAGGTAAACAAAGGAGTGTTAACAAGTTAGAATTTGCTTAAATTAAAGTTGAAAAATTCCTTAATTTGCCAAGGAAACACATTTGATTTCAAATTCAAGATCCAAGTGATTTCTTTACATCTTTCAGCCTCAGTGTTCTTCTCTGTAAAATGGGGCAAAAATAGTGTCTCTTTTCCTCTCCCCTGGTGGTATTTTAAGGGTTAAATGAAATCAATGGAGCATTGCTATACAATGTACTTACTATTATCTTTATGAAAACAATAATCAATGACTCTCGATCAAAAACCTGAGGTTTGCTCAGACTCTGACCCACATTGAGAGCTTGCTCCAGTTTCTCTTTTGATGTGGGAGGCAGTGTGTAGAGTGGCTAAGAGTGTGGAAGTTAGAGCTGGACTGCGTGGGGTACACTCCAGCTTCACCACTTACCCGCTGAGGGACCTCTGCAAGTTGTCTTTTGTACCTCACTTTTCTTCTCTGTAAAATGAAGATAACGCTACTATTATTTTAGAAGATTGTTATAAGGATTAAATGAGCTAATATAGTAACAACACTTAGAAGACTACATAAGTATTTGCTAATATTTTACAGATTTATTTATGTATATATTTGTTTGACAGAGAAAGAGACAGAGAGAGAGAGAGAGACAGAGAGAGACAGAGAGAAGGGGGAGGGCTCAGAGCAGTCTCCACAGCTGTACATCATCAGTTTTTGACATACTTTTATTTCGCACAGGTGGATGTGGGTCTGTGAAGGATGGGAACTGGGCCTGGGGCCTCCTGCATGTGCAGCACGACCCAGTTTAGCATACAGGTCCATACAGACTGGGGCCTGGACTGGGACTTGATTCCTGGACCATGCAGCCGCAAAGTGAGCACTCAACCCACTGAGCAATCCCGGCATCGCCTGCTAATATTTTTGTAACATTATTTCCCTCACTTCAGCTGATCTCTCCTTTTGTCTACCATCATGCCTCAAATCTTTATTTTGGTTAACACCCTCCTCCACTCCCCTTGGCTAAGACTTTCTTTAAGTCCCGAATTCTATCTGAATTTTACAGTGTATTAGTTATTTATTGCTGTATAACAAATTACCTCCAAATTGAGCAGCTTAAACAGCAAACATTATCTCACAAAGTTTCTCAGGGTTAGGAATTAGGAAGTCATTTAACTGGGTGATTCTGGGTCAGGGTTTCTCATGAGGCTGGAGTCAAAGTGTTGACCAGAGAAACAGTCATCTGAAGGCTTGACTGGGGCTGCAAATCTGTTAACAATATGGTCACTCACCTGGCTATTGGTAGGAGGCCAGTTTCTTACAACATGGGCCTCTCTACTGGGCTTCCTGAGTGGTCCTCAAGATATGGCAGCTGACTTCCCCTAAATCCAATGAACCAAAAGAGAGCAAGGAAGAGTCCACTTAATCTCAGAAGTGACACTCCTGAAGTGTTATGAATATATTGGTTTCATAGCCCAACACTGAAACAATATGGGAGGGGACGACACCTGGGCATGAATACCAGGAAGTGGGGTTCATTGGGGGCTGTCTGGGAGAATGGCTAACAGATACATTTAACTTGTGTTCAATATTATTTCTTTAAGACTCTCCCTAACTGCTCTCTCTACCACAGTGGATGCTCAGGCATCATTTGTAGAAGTAACCTACAGAACGCCACTGAGGTAGCATGTCATAGCAGGACATGTGGCAGAACGTATAGGCGTGGGAGCTAGACAGAACAGCGTTTCAATTCCTGTGCCACTTACAAGCCCTGTGGCCATGAGCACTGACCTAGCCTCCCTGAATCTCAATGCCCTCACCTTAGAATGGGCACCCTATCTACCTTGTATGGCTGGGAGGATTAGCAATGATTATAGGGCCCAACTGTGGCTGGTCCCAGCTGATGTTGAATCTGTGGTAGTGTGATTGTTATCATTGCATGTTAACTAGGCATGGTTTCTTGATTCCATATAATCATTTGATAAGGTCATTTAAAATGGATAAAGGACTTAACGAGTTAAGGAATTTCAGGCCCCATGGTGGGCTGGGTTAAAAGAGCTTTTCAAAAAAAGTGTGTGTGTGTGTATATATATCTTTCAGTTGCATGTAACTCATGCACACAGCTTGCTTCTTCAGCTGACACAGTGACGCTCTCCCAGGCTTCCCAGGCCAGTGAGTCTCAGCTAAGGTGTGAGGGTATTGGTTGGGGCTGGGTTGTGCTGGACTCATCTCTGGATAGCTGATGGTGTAGAAATGCTTACTGTAAGTGGATCTCTCAGCTGGCTTATTTGGGTGGTTTCAGCATCCTTTTGTTGAATTCAGGCCATGTGCTGGACATCGTGTTAAACACATTGCTGTGCTCTCTCATTTATCTTCACAATAAGCCTTTGAGATAGCTACCATTATTGTATTTATTTTAAAGATGAGGAAACTGAGGTCCAGAGACATTAAGAAACTGATCCTCTTATCTGCATAAATATCGGTTGTTCATGCTTCATAATTTCTGAGACTGAGTAGTAAATTGAAGAGTAGAACAAAGCAGATATATATAGTCCTAGATATATTTCCCAGATGACCAGAATAGTTTTAGAATAAGGTCACTGTCAGAGATTTCAAGTGTTCCTTTCTTATAGATTCTAATTTTATTTATTTATTTATTTATTTTTGACAGAGAGAGAGAGAGAGAGAGAGAGAGAGAGAGAGAGAGAGAGAGAGAGAGAGAGAGAGAACTGAACTGGGGGAGCTCCCAGTTCAGCATATGGATCCGCGCGGGCCGGGGCTGGGATTCAATCCCTGGTCCCCGGCGCTGCAAAGTGAGCGCTTAAGCGGCTTAACCCACTGAGCCATCCCGGCTTCCCCTCTCTTATAGATTCTAAATGTCTTTCTTTTTTAAGAAGTCACGTATCTTTTTTTCTTTTTCTTTTGTTGTTAATTTGAAAGTGGCTGTAGCACTTCCATTTGCCATAGGTGTTTTCATATACAGGTTGAAATAACTGATAGACTAAGCGAGTTGCAATATTTAAAAGCCATTTCTGTATAGAATTCTCGGCGTCGTTGAATGCATAGTTCCTGTATGTCTTTAATACACTTAATACTTTGTGGAGCCAGGACTCAGGCCAGCCCTGTTGACTTCAAGGCTCTGGACTGTCTCTCACGGGGTGTGTGGGCCAGCAGCCCGGCTCTGGCAGTGCATCATCCGAGCCCTGGGCCCTGTGCAGTGACTGCGTGTTCCTCTCTCGGGCCCTGCACTCTTCCCCTAGCTGCAAGGCTGACCTCGTGAGATATGTAATGGGTGGAAATAAACACAGCTGGGAGGAAGCTTGAAAAACAATTGGTAGGCACTTGTTTCTCCCTCGCCTTTTCTAGTCGCTAACGGCTAACCTATTTATTTCTTGATTTTTTGATTTATAAAATTACACCCTTTGAGGTTCATTTGCTCTGAGGGTAGGTACACAGCTAAACAGAGACTATAAAACAAAACAGCCTCACATAGAGACTAGAATATTTGAAAAGTGCAGTCACCAGCTCAACAGGCACATTGAGTTTGTGTGAGCTTGTGACCATTCTGCTCAGCTCTGTCAGAGATTGAGACAAAGCCACTCATTCAACATGGAGTGGTGAGGACTCTAACCTCCTCTCCCCATCAAAGCAGAGAAGGGCATTTCTGCACCACCATCATTCCCCAACCCACAGCCCCAAATGGCGCACACGAAGCCCTCTGGGAATCTGATTCAGTAATATGCTATGCATTTTAAGATGGTGAATAGACACATACTAATGGAATGGATGTACCTTGGAATAAACATATTGGGCTTTCAAGCCAGCACCTCACTTCTCAGGAGGTCCTCTCAGTTTCATCTTTCCTGAGATGACTCAGCAGGTGTCAGCCATAGGTTTACAAAGAACAGGAAGGAGGTAGGTGATCAGAGACAAATGAACATCGGCTCCCTTGAATAGAAGTGTTTGTTTCTGCCTCTTACCTCTGTATTCCCAGTGTTAAACAAAATAAAACGTTCACAGCAGAAAGCTTTTCTGAAATGAAGGCTTTATTGACCCATATGCTAGCCAGGAAAGGACCAAGTCTTGTGGTATGAAGTCTAAACCGCCAGCAGCAGGGCTAGATGGAGCAGGCAATGTGCTTGTTGTCTTAGAGCGGACAGGTGCTCGAATACGTGATGTTCTGGGGATGAAAGATGTGTTACTTTGAAAGAATTTACATTGGTTACAGATAAGGAAGGCAGGAAGAGGTGGAGTGCGTTAGTTCTAGGATAGGTGCATGGTCTTGTTACCAGAGAGCAACTGAGTCCGGGCTCGTGCTATCTGCGCCATTCAGCCAATAGACATACACAGGAGTTGGTCATAGAATAGCATTTATTCTCAGTGAAGGCAGAGGTTAGGTGAAACTAAGGAAAGGAGTCTTTATTTTAAAGCTACATAACTCTTAAACATCCAAAGAGAAATAGCCCTGCTGCCACCTCACACCTGTCCTAGGCAGCTCCCTGAGCCCTTCTCACTTTTAACAATACCATCCTTTGGAGAACATGGGTGGCCACCGAATGATCCTCCATGTTGATCCTCCAGGTAGTGGAAAGCAAAGTCTAAAAGGCCCAAGCGGGATGGAGAGAGCAGTCGCTGCCCTCCCTCCGTTCACCATCCTCTGGGAAGCACAGGCAGCTGGTGCTCAATCCTCTGGGCAGATCTCTGATCTCCATAGAATCAGAGGGGCCCTCTCTCGTCTGCCTCCCAGTAATCCTCGCGCTGAGTGTGTACTCCCCCTCCCTGCTGGCAGTCTGCCTGTCTCCTGTGCCATGCTACCAGGGCCTAGTGGGCCGAGAGCTGGCTGCTCCCCAGGAATCAAGAGCTCCCCTTGAATCAAGAGCTCCCTGCAACCCAAAACCTCTGTGACCTAAGCATCACTTTTCCACCCTCCTTCTGTTTTTATATCCCAGCCTAGAAGAGAAAGGGGGGTCCCTTGTCCTCTGTCAATTACAGTCCATTACCACCAATTACACCCATACCCACCAGCCTGCAGCTCTTCCGTTTTTGTCAATTGCAGTCAATTAGCATCGATTACGCCTATAGTATCAGCCCTCCGGAGCTTCCATCTAGAGAGGATGGAGATTTATCAGGTGTCTTGCTCACTTGTTTATGGCTGCCCTCGGCAGCCTCCTCCTTCTATGGCTCCTCTCTTCTTCACCCTGTTGCAGTCTCAAAGAAGAAACATTATTTTTGATTGGTTACAGGCAGCAGTACTGACCATTCATGCATATGTGGGATGTGGTGGTGTCTAGTGGTCAGCTAGTAGACTCCTGGAGGTTGAATCAAAGCTCCAACATACATGCATGTATGTGAGCAGTCTTTTGTTAGTTGGCCCGCAGCTATTAACTGGTTAACTATTCTTGTCTCTTTCTCTCCCTCTTTGGCCTGCTGTAATTTAATGTAAGACATCTCGGAACTTCTCTGTTGTCACCAGTAAAGGGTGTCCCAAAATTCACACAAGAAGTAAGTTTGATAGAAAACTCAGGTTTATAATTAAAAATTGTAAATTTTCATTGCTCAACAATGAAAACACATTGTTCTTTTCGTGTAGTGCTCTATTTTTAATAACCCTGAACTGTCAGCTGTCACGCTGTCTTTTTTTTTTCATTGGCAATGCTTTACCGCACAAATGACGCAAAATTCAAATCTTGTGTGAATTTTGGGACACCTTTTATATTGGGGTGTCCCTATTCCCAGGTAACTGACGATTTAGCTTTTGTGTGAGCTGGAGAATTACAAATACTGAGTTTTTCCTAGGAGGCATTTGCAATTACTGCAATGTGCAGAAAAATTACTCGGCTGGCTCCACCTCTCCACCTCTCCAGGAATTTGTGTTGACCTTAGCATTTCTCATTTCATGGGAGAAGAGGCATGATTTATAGATCCAGCTTAGCTTCAGAATGTAGCTTAAAGGAATATATCACTAACAGGAGTGATGAGTGCTGCCTTACCTATTGGAGCAAGAATGAAGGGAAAACGTTGTGCTTTCTTAACAGGGAAAAAGACTCACTTACTTGGGGGGTAGGGGGAGGCGTTAGAAATTTTTATCCTTAATGACATTTTCCTCATCAGTTGCATTGGCAGATGGCCACCTTGATGAATTGTTGTTTCATTGTGATGTGGGACCAAGTTTTAATTCTTTATCTTCTCTGACTTTTTGAGAAGAGTCACTTTAGAAGGCCAATATATTTTTTCCTGACTGAGCTAATTTTATCCTATTTCATTATCCTCCATTGATTTGCTTTCCCAGGTTTTGAATGAAACTGAGATATATGTGGCTGTTTGGATACTTTGTGACTCCTGCCTAAACACCAGTTGTTGATGCTTTCATTTCTCTGAAATGGAGCGGTAAATTGAAAAGTAAACCAAAGCAAATATTTGTAGTACTGGGGTCATTTCCCAGATAATTAGAATAGTTTCTGAGGAAGGTCACATTAAGGGTTTTAAGAGTGCCTTTCTTATAGAACCCAAATAACTGTCTCTGTCCAAGAGGCCACACCCTTTCTTTCCATTTTAAAAAACCTGCATAGCAACTTCTATTTGACATAGGTGGTATCATATACAAGTTGAAAACAAGAGCAGTAAAATTAAATGACTTGGGTTTCTAAAAAAGTTATTCTGCTCTATACAGAATTCTCAGCACACGTGAAACACACAGTTCTTGTATTTAAAAGTCATCAGGCTTTATGGAAGCATCATTTTCATGCCCAATGTTTCTCACTGCCTGAAGTTCAGCTCAGTGGCTTAAAGGAAGGGAGCCTGAGAATTGCAAAGAAAAACAAAAGGGAAAATTGATTTGGAAAAGGTTTCTCCTTCTCATATTTTGGGGTTGGTAAGTTTTTCAGCTGTGCATAGGATGTTGTCTGGTTATAGCATGGCTGCCACAGCCGTGAACACATTAACACAGTGTGGCCCAGTATACTGACGAGGCCAGAGGTGCCACCAAATTCTCATGTGTTTCACAGGGAATGAGGTATGAGTATTTTTATTTTAAAATGATTTCCATGAACATGAAGGATTGAATTTACTTCCATAGACCTGTCCAAGAGGTGAATGGATTTATATGGAACAGTGCTCTTTTATCATCTCCAGACTTATTTCTGGCCCTGCAGTGATAAAATTTAATTCATTTCTATACACCTGGAGGAAGGAAACCAACTATATTGAGTACCTATTAGGTATTAGGCATTGGCTCAGGTGATTTACAGATGATGTGTTATGTGATTTTCTCAGTGTTGTATGGTTGTCTTATTTCCCTCAGTTTCAAATCAGGGCAGAGAGGCCAAACAAATGCAAGGTACATATTAGGTTCTCAATACCTTGCAGTGAGGTGTATTGGTTAAGAGTGGGATCTCTAGAGCTAGCCTTCCTGAATCAGTCCCCATAATGCCACTTACTAGCTGATTGATCCTAGACAGATTACTATATCTGTAAGCATCAGTTTCCTCAACCATAAAATGTTGATACAAGCAGTCATTTAATCACCCTATAAAGTGAGCATCATATGACAAAATCCATGTCATGTACTGTTATTGTTGTTACAGTTGAACGGATGAATGGATGTTATTATGAGGGCCATGAACTTTAGGGTAACTGCATTCCCTCATCCATTGCTGAAAAGGGTTAGGGTTAGGGGATGAGGGAGTTACCCTATAGATCAGTGCCTTAATGGTAAACAGTATGCATTTACCAGCGTTTGGTCCCTGGTGGTTAATATAGAAGATATATAGGATTGAAAGTGGAACTCTAGCCTGGGTCTATTCATTCCAGTGGCCTGAGATTATTGACTGCTGTTGAATTTTCACTCTTTTTTTGGATTACATTCTTTGAGTTCCACTTTCTTGTGTATGTTGAACATGCACATATGAATGGGTGTTAGACCCATTATTACTGTTGATATTTAATTTCATGGTAGTTTTGGCAGAAGAAAACCATTTCCCTAAAATGTGAAGATGGCTTTCTGCAAGGTCCTCGAGGAGATGGTAGTAAGTCCTATCCTGGGGCACAAGACAAATAAAAACAAATAATTTCCAGGAGTTAAATCTCTCCTCTCCCTGAGGCTCCCTGGGTACAGTAGTTTATTGTCATTATATCTCTTATAAAGGCAGCACTGATATTAACAATGGGAACAAAACCAACTCATGTTTTTGCTTGCTACCATCTGAAAGTTCCTTAGGGCCCATAGACTCATTTATGAAAATTAATGTGTGCAAAACTCATTTGCAAAAGCAAATAAAATATGTGATCGCAAATGCTCTTTACCTGACTGGCCCAGGGGACTAGCTGAAAATGAGTTTATGCTTTGATGTTTACTCTGTGGGATAGCTTAGCAGACTCAGGCTGCCCAGTCTCCTCACCAATGAACCCACGTCAAGCCACTTACGTCAGACAACTTGAATGATTTGAAATCTTTGTGTAACTCAGGTGGTTGCTAAGTCATTGTAGTGATTTATGAATTTCCTTTTTGAAAAATAGCATTCAATCATCATGCCCTATGGCTTTGAGAATATTTTGAAAGTTCATTCATTAAGATGTCTAGCCAAGGAAACAAGTCTGTGTTTAGTTACGTTTGGCTTTTATGTCCCTCTGGATTTATATATGTTGCCTTCTTTTCTGGTAAAATTTTGACTATAAGTGTGAGGGCTGACAATGCCAAGCATATCTGAGTCGAGAAAATTAGATAAAAGAAAGCTTTACATGTAAAATAAGTAATACATAGGTATAACTGAAGCTACCAGAAAGTGTGTTAAAATTGCATAGTCTCTGGAGTTGCTTTTTCTATAGCAATTAAAATATAGGAGGCAGGGAAGAGTAACACAAATACATACGAGGGCTGACTGTTAAGTTCAGGAACTTGCCACTGTGCACTTACATTGGCAGCACTGTACGAACAACTCTGTAAGGTTTCATAACCTTGGTATTTCAGCTGTGTTCATGGTGATGTGGGCGCGGTGTCTTACTGAGTGGTGTTCATCATTATTGTGTGTTTTTGTGTGTCATCATGAGGATGTTGGAGCTTGAATTAGAGCAAAGAGCAAACATTAAATTTCTTGTTAAAGTTGGCAAGAGTGGAAATGAAATCATGGACATGTTAGTCCAAGTTTATGGGGATAATGCCACAAAGAAAATGGCAGTGGGCAAATGAATAGATTAAATGTTTTTCTGAGGGGAGAGAAAGCCTCACTGATGAAGAGATGTCAGGGCAGCCAGTAACGGAGCAGAAATGATGAAAACATTGCAAAAATTCATTGAGTTGTGTGTCAAAATCATCAGCTGACCATGAGAAGCACAGCAGATCAAGTCAGCATCAACAGAGAAACAGAAAAATCTTAACTGAAAATCTTGGCATGGGAAAGGTGTATGCAAAAATGGCCCTGAAGAAGAACTGACTCTGTGTGGTAAACACATAATGTAATACATAGACAATGTAGTGTATAATTGTACATCTGGAGCCCATGTACATTTTCCTTACCAATGTCACCCCAATAAATTTAACAACAATAACAGCAACAACAACAACAAAACTAAAAAAAACAAACAAAAAAATACCTGAAGGAGCTCACCGATGAACAACAGCAAAGGAGAGTTGAAGTTTGCTGAGACCTTGTGGAGAGACAGGATGATGTTTTGGGCCGTGTTATCACTGGTGATGAAACACGGGTGTACCAATACGACCGTGAAACAAAGTGACAAAGTGCACAATGGAAGTCAGCTAATTCTCCATGACCAAAAATGTTGTCAGTCCAAATCAAGAGTCAAAACGATGTTGCTAATCTTTTTTTGATATCAGAGGGACTGTTCATTATGAATTTGTACCAACTGGACAAACAGTCAACCAAGTTGACTATCTGGAAGTGATAAAAAGGCTGTGTGAAAAAGTTAGATGAAAACGACCTGAACTTTTTGCCAACAACTCATGGTTTTTGTATCACGGCAATGTACCAACTCACATGGCACTGTCTGTGAGGAAGTTTTTAGCCAGTAAATAAATACTAGCTAAATATTGGAATGCTCTCCTACTCTCCAGATCTGGCCCACAGTCATTTTTTTTTTTCTTTACCCGAAGATAAGGGAAATATTGAAAGAAAGACATTTTGATGACATTCAGGACATCAAGGGTAATATGATGATTGCTCTGATGGCCATTCCAGAAAAAGAGTTCCAAAAATGCTTTGAAGGGTGGACTGGGCACTGACATTGGTGCATAGTTCCCCAAGGGGAATACTTTGAAGCTGACCATAGTGATATTCAGCCATGAGGTATGTAGCACTTTTTCTAGGATGTGTTTGTTCATGAACTTAATCTGGCAGACTTTCTGACTCACAACTATACTTTTCTTCAACTTTAAATTTATGACTTGTTTTAGACTGATTGGTTAGCCTAATTACTAATTCAACAAATATTATTTATTGAACACCTATATATTCCAGGCTGTGCACTGGGTAGCAGAGATATAAAAATGAACAAAGCAAACAAAAATTCCTGCCTTCAAGGAGCATACATTATAATAGGGGAACATATTTAGCAGAGTAATGTTTTTGAAAATTTTACTTGCTTTATTCCCCCTGGGTATTACTATAATACTTTATTATAAAGTTATTGAGTGTCCTTTATGGTCTGAATTCTGAGGTATATTAATGATTTTATCAAATGTGGGAGCCTTACAATTTCCTCATGGACTCTTGGAAATAAAAAAAAATGGCATTTGCTTTTTGGTATAACTGTAATAGAATCCATCTACTTCACTTAGAATTGTTATTTTTTGGTTTTGGCCAAGCTTTTTCTATTTTCAGGGACATAGACCATCTTCCTATTGAACACTCACTGACTCTATGGCTCCACTCTGGAGTTGCCTGGCTGCAGGTGGTACTATTTCATGAAGGGACCAGCCAGCTCAGTACTAGGTGATATTTTGTTGAACTGTAAGCACTGATTGAACTTTCTGCACACTGTTGGGTAACCTTAGTTGTACGAAGTTTAACAAATGGGTGGTTACAATTAATAGTAAAGTATGTGAATGATGATTGTTTCTTCTTTAAAAATTACAATAGATCAAAATCAAGATTATTTGTAATAATGTTAGAATAGGGTCAATCTCGCTCTTCTATATTCTTATGTACTTTCTTGGATGGAAAAAAAAGAAGATGAATTCCAGCTAGCGCCCTGGGAATGGTGAAGAATCCAGGGTATGCTTATTGAGGACTATAGCATGTGTAGCTCATAAGTTAATAAAAAACATAGAGACCTTCTGCCATCATGTTCCTGTAATCTGTCTCTAAAGACCCTGTCCAAACATGTAGAGGAACTGCTCATTGCTAATGAGTTGCAAACATGATGGAATTTTACTTTCCCCCTTTTCTCATTTCTCTTCTGCAGCAATCTGATGAAAGTGTCAATCAAGTGAGAACTGTCTAAGATGGGGCAGAAGAGAAAGGATGAGACAGATGAAAGGGACAGTCTATTCCAGGCAGATAAAGAGCTCTTGAATAAGTGAGGCATCTCCTGCCCTGAGGAACACATCATGAAATAAAATAGGAAATGAGTTCATTCCTAACAATTTCTAAGAGATGCACCAGTCCCCTAAACTAATTCTCTGTTTACCTTCTGTTCTGTTTAATCCTCACCACTGAGGAAAAGCAACCGATTTCAAAGAACACAATCTATGTTGCGTTTCAGCCAGTCTTGCCATCTTGATGTAAATGCCTCTCCACCGAATAAGTGAATTGCTTCCTGACACTAAGAGTTCCTCTAAAGATAACACAAGTGAAAGAACTCTATCACTCATTAGAAATTCTGGCAGCAAGGACTTCAGGAGACAGCCAGGATATACCACCATAATCAAATATTTTCCAATTCCATAAATTAGACAGACTATGTAAAAGAAAAATAGCTTGCTGTTGGACCTGCTGGAGGAAAGATAAAATAAATAGTTAAATAAAATGAAAGCATTGTTGCTTATTCATCTGGTTATAGCAAGAACTCCCACCATTTCAGCCTCAGTGGGGTATGCATCCTTGGATTTCAGTGTCAAAAATGTGTTTGTTAAACAACTTTGCTCTAACAAGCCAAGACTTACATAGAATAACTGTGTCTGTACCTGCCTCCAATTAAGTTTATCTATGCACTTTTCACTTTCTCCTCTCTGCAGGTACAAGGTAGGTGTTTCAGAATCATGCCCCTTCCTCTAGGAAGAATGGGCTTAGCCTTACACACAGAAAGATGCCTTCCACAGCCTTCAGTATTTTCAAAGGAGTTCTTAGTCATCCCCAAGTAACAGTGTGCCAGGGAGTTTTTTTCCATTGTCAAGCCTAAATCCCCACGGTGACCATTTTAGTCCTTTTCCTAGTATATCTCTACTAAGCCCTGGTTTCCTATTGTGTTCATAAAGCCTTAGCATTCTATGGCAAGAAGGCAGAATCTGCAGTGAATGGGAACTACTGACAGTTCTATGTATTTTCCTCCAGTGAATTAGGAATCTGTGAGTAATAATTTGATGTTTGTTAAGAATTCCTGATCCCAACTAATTCCATATAAATGGAGGAACTCCCTAGAGATCTAATGATAACGTTTACATGTAATTAGTTTATTGAGGATCTTCTCTTATTGGGATGTATACCTGCATAAAATGGGTTTGTTTTTCCCACTCACTGCATTCAACTGTATTTTATTGAATCCTATTTTCCTGCTGGGAAGTTAGTTCCTTAGCAATGTCTGATTTCCTATCATTTTCAGTTATTAGTATAGCCTCATTTGGGTATGTAAGACCTAGTTCAGTTCATTTAAAAAAAGATTAATTTCAAACTTGATTAAAGCGTATCCTCTCTCCCCTCAGTTATTTGTAGCGTGTGTGTGCACGGGGGTGTGTCCTCCATTCACGAGCCACTTTTCCTGCCCTCGTGTAGGTCCTAGTTCCTCTGGAGTTGGGGCTGAGTGGGAGAGGGAGGAGGCTGAGGGCTTTTTACAGGGCTGTTAGATTGTCAAGGGTGGGCAAGACTCAGACCACACTCACTTGGTCAGACACATTCTTCCTGAAAGGGGTCATGTCTGTTGCAATGGCCTCTGCATAGCGTTATGTTTATTTTTCTTGGGGCAGGACCATTGTCTTCACCCCCACCCCTGCATACACATGCATCCTGCCTCCCCTTGGTTTTATTAGTGGTCATACCACCAACCCCTTGTCCAGGCTGAGCACAATATAGCTTGGGTACCTCTCATACACCTGCCCTTCCCCGCTTCTTTACCAGGTGTGATGAGAACCACAGGAACATTCCTCTGCCTCCAGAGAATGGAGCAGAACTAGAGGGGTGGGGCTTCCCTGTCTTCTTCACAGGAATACCACATTGGGTCCCATGGACTTCTCTACACTTCACTGGGCATCCATGTTTACGTGAACCTTAAATTTCAGAGGACATGAAGCAAACGCCCCTCTTCTTCCCCATAGTGTGTCATACTCCTAGGCTTCCAGTTACTCTCCCAGGACTGTCTCTTTATTGCTCTTCTCCACTGGCAGCACCAGGGAGGGTCTGTGCTCTTGCTGTTCAGCAAGGGTCCAGTTGGGAAACGAGATGCCAGACCCCACTTCTGATGTACATTTGCAGTCCTTATAAATGATTCTCATGGTGCACCCTGCTCTCCTCACCTAAGGGTGGGGAAGGAAACTGCCCTCTCCCTGAACCCTGGCCTCCCCATGATCCTGTGCATCTCTTGTGCCCTGTTAGACTGAGGGGTGGGATCTAGGGTGGGCATGGTGGTAAAAGAGGGCTTTGTTGGTGGTGAAGCCATTACTGTTGCTTCTTAATATGACCTGCAGGGAGATGGCTAGCTTGAACTGCTGGGGGATTTTCCTGGAATGAGGAGTATTTATGTGAATTTAGCTTGGGGCCAGAAGAGAGTTTTAGGATGCTGAACTATGAAACCTGTTACATCCATGTCATAACATGTATGCACAGATAGCTGCATAATGATATATGGGTATGTATCTTGGACCTTAAAACATTAGGACATCTCTCAGTCATCCTTCTCATACGTACATCATAAGAAACCCACCAGCCCATGACAAGTACAGAGGAGGGCAACACATTCTGATTTTTCCCATGACAATGGTTTTTATTTTTCCAAATGTCAAATTTCAGAGCTTTAAAAAAAGACATGGATTCCCCTGCATTCTTTGTTCCTAATGCACATGTTTATTCTGTGAAGAACCCAGAATTACATCCCAGGATTACTGAGAAGGGTCAATAAGTGGATAAATATGAAAGTATCTACAAAAGTATGAGTTCTGAAAATACATGCTAGCTTCATTTTTACATATGATTATATATGACATTTTCTATGTATGAATGAATATACACATCTATAAACCTTATTTTAGCTTGATATGGGAAAATAGGTTAGTGTCTGAAATAAATCTTTTTTCATTGATACATACTAATCAACTAAGACTAAAGCCAGTCTTGAGCCAGACTGACTGGGTTTTAAGCCTGGCACCATAATTTTAAGCTATTTGCTATTTGCCTCAATTTCTTCATATGTAAAATGGGGATAAAAACTAATGTCTCCCTTATAGAGTCACTGTGCAAATCAAATGGGTTAATTCATAAAAAACAAAACAATAAAACCAACAAAACACCTTAGAAAAGTATCTGGTATGATAGTAAACTCTCAAAGATGAGCTATTATTATATACCTGTATTAACTACAAAAAATGGGAAATGTCTTATTTTGTCTGTATTTAGATATTTTGACTAGAAATTAAGTGGATAAAGCTATCCTTTACTTTGTGATAAAGCTGATGTTTAAACATTTGCTTAAAGAGTTACCTGAGGTTGGGGGTTAGAGCTGTGTGAGAAATCCCTTGGTACAGTTGGAGTCAGATGTAGCGGTGATTGATCAGGGTAGCAGTCCTAGGAGTATACTGCGCCAGCCATTAACTCAAAGAGCGGGACTGTAAGTCACTCAGGAGGGACCAACAAGCAGAAACAAATGAGAATTTACGAGGTGTGATAAAAAAATACGGTGACAGTGATCACTGCCGCCGAGTGCCACGTGATGGAAAGGCAGGGATCTTTGATACGGGAAGCAACATGTCGAATCTTAGTAACAATGTGTCACAAGTTTCAGCTTGTTTGGTGTGGTCAGTGGGTTGTGAGCTATGGATGAGAGGCATGTCTTATTATTTTAAATTTATTTTAATTTATTTTTAATTTTTAATTATTTTTTATTTTTTAAATTTAATTAGTGGGACACTTAAAAAAAAAAAAGATTTATTTTACCATTTAGAGAGAAGGTGAGAGAAGCCAGGGGGAGGGCCCAGAGCAGTCTCCATAGCTGTACATCATTAGTTGTGACATGGTTTCATTCCACACAGGTGGATGTGGGGCCGTGTGGGGTGGAAACTGAACCAGGGGGTCCCCAACATGGGAGGTGAGAACCTTCACTGCCAGGATCAGTGGTCACCAGTTCAACCGTGGTTTAGCATATGACTTTGCCCGGGCCGGGGACAGCAATTGAATCCCAGATCCTGCAACTGCAAGGCAAGTGCTCAACCATTGAGCTATCCCAGTGTCCCTGACAGAAGAAGGTACGTTTTAAAGTGTGCCGTAAATCACAGATCTTGAGCAATACATTAACATAAATTTCAGTCAAGTAAAAACTTTGTCAAAAAAAGTCCTCATGAAAGAGGACTTCCAGAACTGCTTTAGAAAGTGACAAGAATGATGAGAAGTGTTTTTAAAGCGAGAAAGGGTAAGTATTTTGAAGGACATTAATGGCAATGTTTCTTACTGTAATAAATTTCAAAATTTGAATGTTGAATGTATTTTTTTGATCATGCCTTATAAATTACCATCCATATGACCAAGATTGTGACACTGGGCATTTATTACTAAGAAGCAGATCTGTATAGTCTTTCTACCCTGATTCACCCTTGTTGTCCTTAACTGCTTCCTATTGGTTATATTCAGTGCCCTTTTGAAATGCTGCATGCTTGCAGATTGATAATCAAAGAGAAAAGTTTGACCTAATGATTCTTTGCAAATGGTTTCTCAATATTTCACTTATTGTTTCAGCCTTGTCACTTTTCTACCTTCCGACTGTGCACAGCCCTCATTAGCTTTATTGGCTTACCTGACTCATTGATTTCGTTGAATTTTCTAGAACTGGAGGTGGACCATTGATATAGTTCTCTTTCTGTTCTTTATAATTTTTGTCTTTCCATTTCAAACTTTCATTCTAAATTCATCACTGATACTAAGTGCTAACAGTCTTGATCTTCTCAACAAATATTTGTCAGGTTGTGATCTTTTTATTTACCAACAACCAAATTTAAACAATACTAATCATGTTCTGATTTGGTTTGTATAAGTTCGAGTCTTGGTCCTTAGAGAAAACAAATGTTAATTTCTGGTTCTTCCATGTGAGCTATTTCTTCATCCCTCATGTTCTGCAGTTAATTAAAAAGTAATATTATAATTTGGGGCAGTGGGAACCATATTTGGACCTGAACTTTAAATGGAAAGTGTTTTGGCAAGAACACTGAGGTACGTAGAGGGTTGGGGGTGGGAGATCTGTTTGCTAGGCTACTCTTGCTATGGTTCTCCTTCCCATTTCACTACTGCAGGGATTGCTCTGGAACCATCCCAGCTTGTGGAATGTGCAATGCAGTTGCAGCAACTCTGAGTGGCAGTTGCAGCAACTCTGAGTGGCAATTTCTGCCTGTTTATGGACTCTTGTGGTGGCTGCTGCTACTGGCTGGATTATTTAGTTTCCCCGGGCAGAACTCCAGCTTCTATGTGTACATATTTGGGCTTCCTTATGTGGTGTTGTGTGTATTTGCTGACTGTAGGGGCAGAGTTTCTGATGAGTGGCCAGGGTGGGTGAAAGGGAGTGCTGTAGGTGGCTGAAATTTCACTTTCCCAGTAAATACTTTAGTCAGACGCTAAATTCAGATTCTGGGTCCCTCAAGCAATAGTTTGCGAAAGCACATGTCTAGGCTCCGCTCCATCTACTGGGTGCATCAGGATTTATTCTCCCTGCTCACGGCTGCCGGCTGCTTTCAGAACAGCATTTCTTCCTCATGTTTCTTTCTGTCTGGGAACCTGCAGAGTATACCTGGCCGATGAGGCTCAGCTGAAGGCATGTCTCCTCTAAGACTCTTTCCCTGATCACTCTGGTTCAGGCACCAGCACACTACTGTTTGGGGACCAAATCCAGCCCACTGCCTGTTCTTGTTTACATATTGTCTATGAATGTCTTCAAGATACATTGTCACAACTGAACAGTTCTCACAAAAAACTTTATGGCACATAAGCCTCAAGTATTTACTTTCTGGCCCTTTACAGAAAAGGTTTGCTGACCCCTGTCGTAAATGGAGAGGACTTCATGTGTGGCCCTCTCAACATGATGTAGAATGAATGCTCTCATTCTACTTTTTGCAAAACTCTCAGTTTTAAATTTAACACAGTCTTTTAGTATTTCCCAGACATGTTGTTCACTGAACAGATAGCCTCACAATTATAGGTTGGGGTGAATGCCCCACAAGGGACAAAGAGAACCTACAGGTAATTTTATTTTCATGAGATAATATACATTTATTATTATTGTCAAGTGATTGCAGATAAGTTTCTCAGAGCATGGCTTTGTATCTTAACCAGTTCCTTCCAACACAGAACTTTCACTTGTCACTGATCACAGGGTAAGAACATAAACCTTAATTAAGTTTCCATAGGATGTGTGAAGATGTAATTTCACCAAATTGTTTATACTGAAGTCTGAACACACACACACACACATGCACACGCACACACACACACACACATAGGCACACACAATTTTAGAAGGTTAGACCTTTAAAAAAACTAAATGGGATCCTCTTAGACACTCAGGTGTCCCAGTTTGTAAGAATCTGACTTGTGATAAGTATGAAGGTGAGAAGATACTTAACTCAGTGAGCCAAAGCTAATTCATTCGTCTTCTCTCCTGCCTAGTGGTCAGCCCATCCCCAGAGTGGAGTACACAGAGGAAGAAACTAAAACTTGGGGTATTGTGTTCCGGGAGCTCTCCAAACTCTATCCCACTCATGCTTGCCGGGAGTATTTGAAAAACTTCCCTCTGCTGACGAAATACTGTGGCTACAGGGAGGACAATGTCCCTCAACTTGAGGATGTCTCCATGTTTCTGAAAGGTAAGGCTTCACACAGGCTGTCTTTTCACTGCCGCATCTTTGTTTTCCTTCCAAGAACACTTGTTGCTACAGTGGCTCTATTTGTGAAACAAGTAAAATTCCTTTTGATTTAAAAAGAGAAGTATTGAGCCAACGGTTCCCTGGGGCTGTCTTCAGGAAACAGAGCAGGGACTTCGGGCCAGGAGACGAGATGGATCAGCTGTTTTACACATTACCACAAACGTAGTGGCTTAAAACATCACAATTGCATTCGTTTATAGTTCTGGAGGTCAGAAGTTTAAAATTCAGGTCTTGGCAGGGCTGTGCTCCTTCTGAGGTCTTGACTTCGCTTATCTTTGTCATTTTCTGGCTCATGGCCCCTTCCTTACATCACTACAAACTGTTGCTTCCATTGTCACATCTCTTTCTCTGACTCTAACCCTCCTGTCTTCCTCTTATAAGGATCCTTGTGATTATATCAGCTCAACCTGAATAATCCCAGATCATCACCCCAGCTCACGATTCATAACTGACTCACATCTGCAGAGTACATTTTGCCACAAACGGGAAAATATTCACAGGTTCGGAAGATTAGGATACAGACCTCTTTTGAGGGCCATTATTCAGCTTGCTATTAGAAGTATTGTCACTTTTAGTTTTGTGACCCATTGTGAACTCAACCTTTTCTTCCCATTCCAATGCCACCACCAGAATTGAGAGCCCCATCATTTTACAACTTGACATCTATACCTTTTCCCCTTTTCTCTCCTCTCCACTGCTTCCAGATAAAGGTCCTTAAAACATTCCTTCCTTCCTGGCATCTCTACTCAGAAGCTATCAGTGACTCCTTTGTTTTTATTGGGGTTGGCAATTTTTTTTTTCTGTCAAAGGCCAGAGAGTAAATATTTTATGCTTTGTGGGTCAAGGGGCAAAACTGAGTCTATTGTGTAGGTACTTATATAGTTTGCTAATCTCTGATTTCTACCCTGAAGTTCTGAAGTGCTCAGCCTCAATTCAAAGGCCTGACCCAGCATTTCAAATTTGTCCTCTGCTATGATTGCGCTGCACAAGCCCTCTGTTCTGACTGTGGGCTCTTCATACCTTTGCTTAGACTCCATCCCTTGATAAAAAAGGCATTCCTGCTCTACCTATTCAAATTCTACCTACTCTGCAAGACCCAGAGCAAGCCCTGTGTCCTCTGAATCCTGACCATGACAGCTATCATAGCCTCTCCACTCTGATTTCATTCTAGATCATGTATGTGTCAGGCATGGTCTGACAGCTGTTTCCTTAGAATCACACCGAGCATGATGGAAGGGCCCCATGGGTAAGCACCATCCATGATACAGCAGACTTTCTGTTAACCAGAATTAAAGCAGCTGGCACGCTCAAGCAACTGGCAACGTTGTTTTGCCAATTGCTCGAGATTTCTGCCGGTTGCTTGAGAGTGCTAGTTGCTTGAGTTCTGGTTAATGAAGAGTTTACTTATATTTACCCAATCTGCATGGGAGCCGGTTAACTGAGAGTCTACTGTATTTATTTTTGAGGGAAATAGGTGGAGAACCACTGATCAATATCACTCAATCCACCCCTGTTTGCATAATGCCTTATGCTGCTGTTCAACTGAAGTATATTTTGTCTAATGGACCTGCCTCTGACACGTCCCTCTTCATTTCCTGCAGAGTTATGTGCACATTATATATTTACCATGGGCTCAGTTGCTCATCTATGGGGATGATTTTTACTGTATTGTTTCTCAAACTCCAGTAATTAGAATATCATCTTATGATTTTTGTCATATGTGTCTCCCAATTTAACATTTATATGAGAGGTAGTATGGTATAGCGTGGATTCTGGAAGCAGAATACCTGAAATTGAGCCCCCACTCTGCGAGTTCCTAGGTGTACGAACTTAGATGAGTTACTTTAACCTCTGTCTCAATTTCTTTCCCACAAATGAAGATAATAATTTTATCTACCTCATAAAAGTTGGGGGGATAAACTAATTGACATCTTAAAGCCCTAATGTTATTGCTTGGCACACATTAAGCAGAGTCTTAGTTTTATTACTATTATTAATATTGTTATTGTTTTATGTTGCTTTTTACAACCCTTGGTGAACTGGATACTGGGAGTGGACCATTTATTGGCATATAGCAAGCACAAAGTCAGTGTATTTTTTTATTTCTTTTAATTAAATCACATTAAGAATACCTAATTTATTAAAAAATTTTTTAAGCAAGTGAAGTTCTTGATGTGATAGATACATAGTTTCTAAGAATTTATGTAAAAATAAAATATATGCTGTATACTTTTCCCCCCAAAAAAAGTGGAGGGAAAAGTGTGTGTGTCTTATGGAGCGAATACTGCAAAGAAGAGTGCACATTGGGGACCTTAATGATGCTGTGGGGAAGCCTGCAGCCAGATCAGAAAGCAGGGACTGCATGAAAGGAGAGCGGGTCCAGGCAGGTCATGTGCGTCTTATGGAGCAAAAAATAAGGTAATTATTAAAATGAAGAATATTTCTCTGTGTACCACCACTCATCTCCCACATGTGGGATACAGTGGTTTAACTGACATAAAATAGAAAAAGAAGAAAATACACTTATCTTTTTAATATTTAGTGGTGAAGAACCCAATGTGAAAGCTTTCAAATGAATGTAATACTGTTAGAATTATGGGTCTGAGGAGGCTGACAATAGGGCAGTTTCCGTGTAAACATTAGAAATTCCAGTGGTACTTGTTTTATAATCTTAATTGGGTTTTCTCTTTAAAAAACCATTCCTGACCATGCTGAGGTGTTCTAATAAGTTGAGGTTTTCAGAATGGGAGTCTTTATAATACTGATATCCAAGAGAAGAGTAGCATTCCTGTTGTAAAATTTCTGGGCCTTCCCCAGAAGGAAGAAGTAGGCAGCCCATAAACTGAGGACATGGGTGATGCAAAGGCTCATTGAGTTAGACTATAGAGCAATTTTATAGATTTTATGACTTTTCTGCTTATTCTGTTCCCTCTTACTGTAAATCAATAAAGCACACAGAGCTTTAGCATACCTCTTCAAGTTTCAGTAAGTGAGGTGATTGTTTTCATAACTTCACAGAAAACAACAATATAAAATGAAGGAATTAGGTGGTATTGACAGTAGAAAGCTGTAGTGTGGACTGATTCCACAATGCTGGGGAAGGGAGTGAGCCAACTCCTTACCTTAGCTGTGTGTTAACCTACCACATACATGAAGAATGGATCCCTACCTAGGTGTGTGTTTTAGAAAGATACCAGGTAATAGGTGGTAAGCATCAATTTAGAGTGTAATCTGCTCCTGTGTATTTGAGCTTTCTTATCCTATTATAATTTGGCTTCTGAATTTAAATTCTTAAACATTTCTTTTTACCTTTCTTTTCATTTTAATGAATGTCTTGTTCCCCTGGAAACCATCATTTGACAGTGTATTTTAGTAATCAGAAGCCACAACGTGATAGCTACTAACAATACAGTTGACCCTTGAACAACGCAAGAGTCTCCTGCATTGTGAAAATATGCATATAACTTTATTTTGTAGTCAGCCCTTCCCGTCCCCAGATTCAACCAACAGCAGAAAGAACACAGTATTTTCCATTCGCGGTTGGGAAAATGTGGTTGGGGATTTGAAAATACTTTTTTGTTTCTTGGTTGGTTGGACCTGCAGATGGGAAACCTGTGGATAGAAAGGGCACACTGCATTTATTGAAAAAAATCCATGTGTGTATTGGCCCTGGGCACTTCAAACCCTTGTTGTTCAAGGGTCATCTGTATATGTCATTCAATTTCAAGAGTTTTGGGACCTTGATTACTTTGTTTCTAGAACATCCTTATAAATAATAGGGAGTCCTGCTTGGGCCCTCAAGTCTTGTCAGGTTAATATTTAGTTAGCTCTTTCTGTTGCCTCCTTAGAAAGATCTGGCTTCACGGTGAGGCCGGTGGCTGGATATCTGAGTCCGCGAGACTTTCTGGCAGGACTGGCCTACAGGGTATTCCACTGCACTCAGTACATTCGGCATGGCTCGGACCCCCTCTACACCCCAGAACCGTGAGTACCCACGTTGGAAGCCTAGGCTGAATGGAGACCACCACACAGTAAAGTGGTCAATGCTTGCTATACTTGTGACCTAGGCTCTCTTTCCCTCCTATGTAATTTCATCCTTCTAGTGACTGACATGCTCAGCCTTCACCTGGAGAAGGAAGGATTCATTGAAAGACCAAACTGTTCAGCTGGGTATATGGGGGCCTCTGATATTCCCACTACAGCTTGTCTCTAACTTTATCCCAACATTGACCCTTCTGCTTTGGTCAGGTTGTTGATGACATTGCTCCTTAAGTCACGTGTAATTTTCATAAAGCTGTGATCCAGGTAGACTGTTAGGACAATGATGCATTGGAAGAAACAGAATTCCCACTGAAATTCTAACATAAGGATAATTCCTACCTGCCAGATGCTGCTCTCATCAACTCATTGAATCCTCACAGCAACCCTATGGTACTGTTATTGTCTTTGTGTTTAATGACAAGGGGATGCAGGCACAGAGGGGCCAAGTCACCTGTGCCTCTCCCACAAGGAGGCTCTTCTCATGTTAGGTAGGTTACACACACAATGCAACTGTATTAGTAATTCCTTATTCTTCAGTCCTCTCATCACCCCAAACTCAGAACTCTGTTCTGTGCTCTCCCTGCCATCTTAGTTTCCTGAACACCCACCCCTGCAGTCCTGCCCACCACCTCCAGATTTATATGGGGCTGCAATTCTTCTTTGGCTCTGTCAACTTTCCTCCAGAGAATTTGTCTTTGGGACTTCTTCTGTTTCTCTACTGGACAATGCATGGACTAAGAGTGCAGAGAAAAGCAAAGTGGTGATGCTGTATGCTTTATCATGGGTGGGGAGCAGAAGGTCAGTTGTGAACCCCAACATGTTAATGATTTGGCCTCATAACACATGACATTGTACAGTCTCAGGGTGAAACACCCTGGGCCCTTTTTCTGAGCTTACTGAGTTTTCCCATGCCTTCAAGGTGGGTGCAAGTACCATTTTCTCTGGGAAACACTTGCCATCCTGTGCTTAATCTCTCCTTCCTCAGAAAACCTGTCATTTACTACATGTTCTTAACCATGCTAGCATTTAATATTGTAATTTCTGAAATCATAAACTACTTGTGAGCAGTGCTCTGAATTATATTTTATATACTTAAAAAAAAAGAATAAAGATTTATTGGGACACTCCTGTGTGCTTGGATAGTCTGGGAATATGATAAGGTCTCTGCCTTCTGGAAGAAGTTGGCAGGGGTGGGGGTGGGGAGATGGAAAAGACTCTGAGGGTGGGAGCCACCGCCTCCTAGGGCTCCATTCAAATGAGTGCCTAGCCCTCATCTGACTTTAATTTGCCACCCACTTGTAACATTGTGATTTATAATAAGAAATGCATATTTGGTCTTTGTCCCCATTTCTAGGACAGAGCTTCTAAAACCCTCAAAGTTTCCTTGGTGACAGAAATAATTTTGTCTTTTGTTATATTAGTGAGGTGACTTTTAGAAAGCCTCTAGGTCGGGGGTGGCGAACCTATGTCCTGCTTGCCCAAAGTGGCACGCAGAGCTGTGAATACCATTTAAAAAATGATTGTTTATGCTCTTATAGACATAAAAATACAGTGTTCCCTCGCCACTTCGCGCTTCATGGTTTGCGGCTTCAGTGCTTTGCGGGTTTTCCCAAAACATTCATCAAAAAATAAAAATGAAAAAATACAACCATGTCGGCAGCCACATGGCGGAAAGGAGCGTTGTTTCATGTGGATGCGCGAGAGAGAAAGATCCCTGTGTGTCAAACAAAGAGATGAGCTGACTCAGAGTCCATCCCACGGGCTCTCATAAAGGCGCGTGATTGGTTTCCGGTGCCACATCGACCCATGAGAGCACGAGTGGGTTTATCCCTGTGAGGTGACTGTCTGCGCATCATCGCAGCCTCACCTAGCACCTTCTCTTGTTGTATCTCGCCAGTCTTGTCCATGATGTTGACTGTCCCGCATACTGTATTTTAGTGTTGTGTTGGCGATAACTTGTTTTGTTTAAGCGATCACTTTTTTTATTAATTAAGCCCTTATAATGCCGCCTAAGCGCTGTGCCCCTGCGAAAGCTTCCTCCGGGGCGCCCAAGAGGAAGAAGATGATGACCAT
>PVKE010018477.1:0-29494 GCA_004027555.1 Craseonycteris thonglongyai | reverse complement strand
GAGGACCGAGGATCGAATCCCGGCTCCGGCCCAGGCAGGACCCACATGCTGAACTGGGGAGTTCCCACAGTTTGGTTCTCTAACTGTCTCTGTCTCTGTCTCTCTATCTGTCAAAAAGTAAAATAGAAATAACTATGCACTGAAGACAAAAAGATAATTTCTCTCTATAAATGTGAAAAGATAAAAAAAAAAAAAAAACAAAAAAAAAAAACAAAAAAAAAAACACACATACCGTATGTCCTTAAGGGTTTTTTTGTCCTTATTTGCTACTACTACGATTATTATTATTACTACTTATTGTGATTTATTTTAAGGGTTGGGACTATTACTAGCAGTGCAGAAAGTGGTAGGAACCAAAAAGGCAAAGGGGCTTGACCCCTCTTGTGCTAGTTTATGCAGATACTACAGAGAAGGGAAGGCATTTTCCCCACCCCCGGGTTATCTTTGGGAATATCTGAGACAGATTAATCTGCAGCTCTTGCTCACCTGGACACTTTATTGCTGGAGTTGAGACTTAAAGAGAGGGAGAATTTGGGGTCAATGTGGAGAAATGGGTTGGAAGCTGCCAATACTAATATTAGGGGTGGGTGGGGGCTGAGAACATCTGTGGAGGGGTGTTCTTTCCTACCTCAGCCTCCAGAGCTCACTCTCGACTAGCTGGAGGGGGTGAAAAGACAAAGGAGGTAGGGATCAGGGCCAAAGAAAGGCCAAGAAAGAAGAAAAATCTTAAGTCAAGCAATCAGCAGACAATTCCTATAGCAGACTCTGGGGAATGTGGTGGTGGGGTTTGGCTTCTCAAGCACATGTGTGTGGGGGTATGTGGGTGGGGGAGGTGAAGTGACCTAGGTAACAGCAAAGTCAATCTTATAAGGCTAATTGCAAAGTTTGCTTCTGCACCTAATGTGTATACCATCTGTTTCTTTATGCCAGTGGGAGCACTAATAAATGTTACATGTTGAAACTGTTTCACTAGCTTGTATATAAAAATTCCATATGCCAACTGACTGGACTACATGGGCCACATCTGTCGAAAACAGTTCTCTTAAGCACAACTTAGGACTGTTCCAAAGCAACTTTGTAACTATTTCAGCCTCGAACTGGTATGAATTAACTCTCATAAGCCAGACCTGTTCTCTCTAAGTCAAGGATTGGGCCAAATGTCTAAATAATTCAAGTCAGAAACACTCTTTTGCCTTCATTATAGAGAGTATCAGTAGCAAGGTCTCCCCCGACCCCCAAATAATGTTACTGATTGACTCAGTGTTAGATATCACATTGGTAACACATGTTATATAAAATGACAAAGTACTTTTTCTATGATTATGGGCTTGAAGAGGACTATATTTTGCATTTTGACAAGATTCTGTTACTCCAATAACATTTACAATTTACAATGTACATTGACATGTATTAAAAGATTAGATCTCAGGTGCCAAGTGTATTTTAGGTTGAAAAGTCGGTATTTGGGAACTCCTGAGATGGCCCTTTCAGAACCATTCTCTCCCTACAACAAAGGATGCACGAAAGAGGAATGTAATCCTGTCCATTGTGGGGAAGCTGAGAGGTAACATTTTATGTGCTCAGTCTCGGCACATATATTAACTCTAGGAACTGCAAAATTAGCTTTTTCCTTTTGTTTCTGTTATTATTAATTTTTATTAAAAATATTTAGAAAAGCAAATATAAATAAATTATTGATCGAATTGAATCAAATTGAATCAAATTGACTCGAAGTAACAGAATCAGGACCTTCAAATGTTTCAACATGATTAAATAATGGGAAGACTCTTAACAGAATGAAATGTAGCAGATGTGAATGCAAATCACACCTAGGTCTCAGTAAACCAGAACTGGATGTGGGAAGAATTCAGCATATCAGCAGGATGCATGAAGAAAGGATTCTCGATTTCAGTTCACTACTTCTCAGTAGGTATCAATCAGCAAGTCATTCAGGTTGCCCTGGTGCAGTCTTAGGACTATGCTAGTAGATGAATATGGTTCAAAACAGGGTAAGAGATGTTCTTCCCCAACGCTGGTTCAGATATTCTGTTCAGGTACAGATACCTCATTTTAACAACAAATTGGAGTGAATCCAAACAGGGCATCCAGCCTGTTAACCAAGACGTAGTGCTCTTGTCTCTAAAGAATGCCTAATACAATGGGGGAATTGAGTCAAATGAGTAATGTCAGTTCAAGAGATCTGTAAATTTAGCCTCAGAAAGGAAATGCCTAGAGGAGCCATTCAATAGAGAGGGAATATAAACTTTGGTTACCAAATATTTGAGGACCTGTCATAGGAAACAGACTAAATCTGTTTGGTGTGAGAAAATTAGAACCAACAAGTGAACTTCACTGAAAGACTGAGTTCAATTCAATGTAAGGGGGGAAAGTTGCTCTTTAAGTTAACCTATTAGCAGATCCATTCTCAATAGAAGTGATAGCACCCTCAAGAGGGTGAAACTTGATTGTTGGGGTAGCAGGGGTGGGAGTGATGATATTACAATGGTTTCCAGCCCGCTGAAGCTCAAGCCTACCCAACAGAATCTTATTCCTTAGTATTTAGTTTCTCATGCTGAGCTTTCTTAGGTATCACATGAGCAGTATTGTCACTGACATGGAAGATACTCAAATAATGAAAGATCGTTACTACAAAACTATGGTGAATAGATGGCTGTATTGGAGGACTCTCTTAGTTGATTGCTCCACCTCAGTTGTGCTGTGACAAGTGCCCTGCACATGCTATTGGCTGTCACTGGCTTCCTTGAGGATGGTGTCTATGCTTGGTCCTCGGTGCTCTATGTGTTAGCTGTGTCAAATGCTGAAAAGAAAAAGTGTCAACAATCTAGCATCTAGTTAAAAGACACTTTTTCCATATTAAGCAAAAGTTAAAAGTTAATGTTTAAGAAATTAAGAAATTATTTTTTTCCAGTTATTTACTTTTGCTGACAAAAATGTCTTAAATAATATTTTTAAAAATTGATTACATTGCTATTTATTATTATATACTTCTAAAATGGTTACTATGTATATATACATATATACTTCAAAACATTATAATTCATAAGTAAATACATTATATTAAAAGCTACTCAGCAAATATAATTATAAGGATAAATTAAATGTTAATAGCTTTGACTTTCAGTCTAATTAAAATTTTTACTTAAAATTTCATTTTGTTGTTCCTAACCCTTCACTGGATACTTACTCTTCTAATGTATAAAGCATAGATGCACATACAGTATACAAACAGACATACAGTGTATCTGTGGTATTAAAATTTCATGAGGGTTGATTAGGCCCCAAAAAAGTCTAAAAAGACTCTTTAGGAGAAAAATATATTTTTTTTTAATTAAGAAACTCTGAATTAAAGCCATCTAAGCATTTTGGCATAAAAACTTTTTTGCTATTTGTTTGCCAGGACGAAGCCCAGCCAAAATGTGAACATAAGATTGGGTTTATTCATATTTTCTTCTTGTCCTCATGTCCTCTTAGCTTATTTTCCACATAAAGTTGTACATCTTCTAGTAACACAATCACTTTTCAGTCCCATTCTATAACCCCAGTGGTGGTAGGTGACCCAGGCCTGGTTAACAGACATGTCACTTGAGCTGGGACAGAGTTAGTCCTGGGACTATAGCTGGAACTGAGACAAGGAGGTCTTTTTCTGTGGGGGTTCCATCTGTCAGGGGGTGAGCTGCTGGAGTCTCTCTTCCCCATGACGTGGGGAAAGCCAAGCAGAGCATAAAACCTACCCAGCAGAAGGCAGAGCCAGAGACCCAGAGGAGAGACAGGATTCAGTCTGTCATGAGACCCTCGACCTAGTCATCTGAACCCCTGGAGCTTTGTGGCTTCAGCCCAGTGGAGCCGTGTCTGTCAGTAGGAACCAGAAGGGCTTTCACTTGTAAGCCTCGGGCCAGCCCCTCCATGGCAGGACTGCTTGTCCACAGTCCAGTGGCCCTTCCGCGGGCCCTCATCCAAACCTGCTTTTCCCACTTGGGATCTTCGACCCCATCACCGGCTCCCTCTTAAATCCCATTTCCAGGGAAACTGTTACAAGCCTTACTGAGCACTGTTTTGAATCTAAGACACTAATCCTGTGGCAGTATTTTGGGTGCCACTTTCAATTTCTCAGTTAAGTGTTACCATTGATTTGAAAGAACGTGCTTTATTTCCTTTTCGCTGACACTGGTACAGTATTTGCCATATATGAAAATAGATATGACTGACAAGAGAAAAATTCTGAGAGGTGCTAAATTACAGTGGGGAGAGTGAGAGAAAGAGACAGGGATATAACCAGTTCATAGCTGTGGGCTGGCTGAAAAAGGACTGTTCACAGTCCTGACTGCCCGTTGGAGCTTTGAAACAACCCCCAGGCATCTGCTGACCTATCCCAGGACGCTGTGCACAGCCCACAGCCCACAGACGCAAGAGCTGTCAGGGTTGCTGTCTGTAACCAATCCAAAGTGTAAATATTTCTTCGTTATCAGACTGTGTGCCTGTCATAAAGCTGACCTCACTTCACGTTTTCCTACACCTCTTATCTGTAGCCAGTGTAAATTCTTTCAAAATGATTCACATCTTTCTTTCCCCAAACGTAATATATAAGCGTGCCTGTGGACTCCCGGGCAGCAGACAGGCTGGTGTTTTTCCACTTTGGCACGCTGCTGGTGGCTTAGACTTCATGCCCCCCATCCTTTTCCAGCTCTCATTGGCTCGATAAAACCTTTCTCTCAGAAAACTTTCTGGCTGTGAAAGTTTTTTGTTTAACATATCCATGTGACATTCTATCATTATCACCTCATTTATTAAGTATGTATTATTCAAGTGGTATATACTGAAAGGCAACAAGCATGAACCTCTATTTATGCAATTCTACTCTGACCTCCGTGAGAAATGCCTAGTGCTAATTTATGACAGATAAACAGAAGGTGAAACTGATTTAGATAATTGTATTACAAAGTATATCTTTCACAAATATTTTTTAAATTGAACTATAGAATATTGGCTAATATATTTTGGAATTTGTAAGGTTGTAATCAGTGCATTTGCTAGCAACTAAAACTGTTCAGTATTCCTCATGAATATATCATTTAATAATCCTATACTCAGTAATCTGAAATTTTCCCAAATGCTTTCTCCTCAAAAGAAAAAAAGAAATGACATTGGGATTTATAAGGCAAGGATACTAGCAACAAACATGGTTTAATTCTCTGGTGTACAATCAGTTAACATTGGCCATTTCTCTAAAGATTTATTTTTATTGTTTTTGACAGAGAGAGATACAGAGACCGAGAGAAGGGGGAGGGCCCAGAGCGGTCTCCATAGTTGCACATCATTGGTTTTTCCACGTAGTTTCATTCCACAGGTGGGTGGGGCTGCACAGGGCAGGAACTGGGCCGGGGTCTCATCCCGGTGAGAACTGAACTAGGAGCACTTCCCAGTTCAGCATATGGGTCTGCATGGGCCGGGGCTGGGATTTGATCCTCAGTCCCCAGAGCTGCAAAGCGAGTGCTTAACCCACTGAGCCATCCTGGCTTCTCCATCATTTCTCTAGACACAAATCATGGAGCAGCAGATCAACTAATAGGAACTCAAGTCTCAGCTTATAGTGAACCACTTACCAGCATCAGTAACTGAAAGTCAGTAACAGGATGGTTAAGGAGAGTCAACAAACTAAGAAGATTCAGGTTGGGATACACTACACATGACAACATCCCAAGGCTAGATTCAGGAGACACCTGAAGACACAGGCCTGGGGACAAGGGCCCAGGTTTGTAATACAAATTCAAAAGTTGGTGGAAACTCAATTGTGGAGGCTCAGAAAATAGCTGAACTCTCTGGAGGAGAGAGAAAAGCAGAAGGTGCTGTAGAACATCTAAGGTCAAGAAAAGAAGGATTGCCTCAAAGGGCATGGGGGCGGGGGGGGGGGCAGTCAGTGCTGCATCAAAAAAAAAGACATAGAAAAGAACAGAAAAGCACATTGCAAGTGCCTGTATCTTCACAGCTGTTGAGAAGGTGGGAAGGGAAGTCTTACAATTGAGGCAATCTTTGTTTAGGTTACTTGGTATATGTTAAGTCATCTAGTGGGCAGAGCTCCCTTTTGATCCTCGCTGACAGAAGACAGATGTCTGGCATCTGGTTCTATGACCAAGTATGGTCATGCAGCTGGAAGTCAGGCCAGGCCCAATCTCTGTGGGGGAACAATGACTAGCCAACATTGGTCCATCCAGATTTTGGGGGAGTAGGAAGTAGTATGAAGTATTTCATCTAAATTACACGGAAGAAAGGGGTTTGGTTGTTTGTTTGTTTTTAATGATACAGATTTTTGGTACTAATTATAATATAAAGCAACTGTCATTTTGTTAGATTCCAAATTCCTTAAAAAGCTTTAGCGTAGAATTACTATTTTGATCATACCTATACTACAGCTATTAGCTAAACAAGACGGAAGGCTCTTAAAGAGATCGATCAACTTCATCCACTTCAGGAGCCTCCATTGATTTAGTTCACAGACCAAGTCCACCCAGCAGAACAGCTTTGGTTTATCAATAGCCAAAACCTCTAAGAATTCCCTCTACCCACCCACCCTGCTCCAGTATTAGCACTATACTCTGGCACTTTCTTTCTTTTTTTTTTTTTTAAAGATTTATTTTTATTGTTTTTGACAGAGAGAGAGAGAGAGACAGAGACAGAGACAGAGACAGAGACAGAGACAGAGAGAAGGGGGAGGGCCTAGAACAGTCTCCATAGTTACACATCATTGGTATTTCCACATAGTTTCATTCCACAGGTGGGCGCGGGGCTGCACAGGGCAGGAACTGGGCCGGGGTCTCACCCCGGTGAGAACCTAACTGGGGGCACTCCCCAGTTCAGCATATGGGTCCGCACGGGCCAGGGCCAGGATTTGATCCCCAGTCCCAGGGGCTGCAAAGTGAGCGCTTAACCCACTGAGCCATCCCGGCCTCCCCTGGCACTTTCTTCTGTGGCTGTTTTCAGTTTGAACCATCGTGTTTAATACTCTTCAGGACTCCTGCACTCATTTTACAGTGAGACTCAAAGCCCTCAGCATTGCTTAAATGGTCCCTCCTAACTGCTTCGTTGCCTTTGCAGCCTAGTCTCCTGCCATGCATCTCCATGTAAGCCTTCAAAAATTCAGTCATCCATAGACCTCCTTCACAATTTTTGGCATACCTAAGTACCAAATGAATTATTGACTTGAAAATTTTAAAACAGATCAATTTTAATTATTCAACTAAGTGATTTTAAAAGGAAAACTTTGTATCTCTACCAAAAATAGCCACTTTCAATTGCCATAAAGTGAAGATGTGTTTAATTCTACCCATGCAATGCTGTCAGCTGAAGCACTTGAGTTTAAACCTACAGTTAAAAGGAGATGAGCAAATGTTGCAAAGGTGTTACACACTGGAGCCAAAAAGACTTTCTCCTCACCAAAGATGTGGAAAAGGAATGTAATGATTTGTCTAACCGTGTCCTGCCTAAATCTGAATATCAAGTGTGCTGTGTCCTAGGCTTTGGGAAATACAGCCTTTTGAAACCGCTTGTAGTTTCCTGCAGCCTTGTTCTTTCAGGCCCAAAGTGGTCTCGTATGGTCTCTAGCCTGTCAACACCCAGGGGACACTTTCCTGATTTGCTCTTCCAGGTGAAGTGTGATGCCCCTGCTTTATACTTCCTCAGAATCCCATCTGCCTGCATCTGAGCACATAACCTTTTATACCAGTTTATTTGTCTGTCTGTTCCACTAACTAAAATGAGAGCTTCTTTAGGGCAGGGCCAAGAATTTCATCTCTGAAACCTCAGCTCTGCACAGCCATTCCTAGTCACCCAATGTATGTTTATGGCTGCATGCTGTGTACATGAATAAATAAACGCATCAATTACTCAATCCACCCACAGAAGTATATGAAGACAACAGTCCTCAAATTCTCATGTGTGATGAGAATTATCTGGGGAAACTTGGTAAAAATACAGAGACCTGGGCCCAGCCCAGTATGCTTCCACGTTGAAATGTGATCTTAAATATGCATGTGTCCTTGTATCGTGTTTTGTATGCCTATTGTTAAGTACAGCGAAAAACTGCATGCCACTCAACATGTCAGAAGAGAGATCCATGCTCACCACCATAGCAACCTTCTGGGCCAGCTGTCTCCTCCCAATTATCATTTCTTTTCTCCTCCCAAGAATTACTGTCCTGAAGTTTATTAGAATCCCTTCCTTTTCAGTTTTATCACCTAAACATACATCTCTAATGTTTTGCTTGTTTTCTTTTTTTGTTTGTTTGTTTTGGTGTTTCTTAGCTCTCTTTTTATCTAAAGATTTCCCTTTCTCCTCCACCCCTCCACCCCTTGGACCTTATGTGTTGAAATATCAGATTGTCCTGTCACTTCTGTAACCTGAATTTTGTTGATTGCATTCTGTGGATTAAGTTAACATGTTTTTCTATCCTTTTAATTTTCTGTAAATTGATGGTTGGATCACCTTGTGGTCAAACATTAATGTATTTCTGTTCAACAAGGGAATTATAGACAAATTTAACAGACTAGGAGGAGATATTTATAATGCCTGCAATAGGAGAGATAAAAAATAAAGACTATAACATATCTGGGAATCTAGCTAATAAAGAATGCACAAGGTCTTCAGAAAGTTTTCTCTATTACAAGAAATAAAAGATCTGGGGAAGCCAGGATGGCTCAGTGGGTTAAGCACTCACTTTGCAGCCCCGGGGTCCAGGGATCGAATCCCAGCCCCGGCTCGTGCAGACCCATGTGCTGAACTGAGGAGAGACCCCACTTCAGTTCTCTGTCTGTCTCTGTGTGTGTGTGTCTCTCTCTCTGTCAAAAACAATAAAAAATAAACAAATAAACAAATAAATAAAGAATTCCTTAAAAAAAAAGAAAGAAAGAAAAGATCTGAAAAAAATATTAGATGTACCTGTTTGTGGATGTAAAGATTGGAGTGAATTAGATTGGTGTGCCATTCAAACTTCTTTCAAGCTTGCCACTTGTGCTATAAATCTTGAAAAGTTAAAAACTACATCTCCAGACATCTTTGCTGTTAGAGTTCTAGAGGCAAATGATTTCTGGCAATTAGATACAATTAAAATTTGGAAGATAGAAGTAAGTCAAAAGCCTTCTTCCTGCAGTTTTTGGTGTTTTGTTTTTTGTTTTTTTAAGATTTTATTGTTTGAGAGATGAGAGAGAGAGAGAGAGAGAGAGAGAGAGAGAGAGAGAGAGAGAGAGAGAGAGAGAGAGAGAGAGAGAAAGAAGGCCCAGAGCAGTCTCCAAAGTTGTGCATCATTAGTTGTGACATGGTTTCATTCCACACAGGTGGATGCGGGGCCGTGCAGGGTGGGAACTGAACTGGGGCCTCCTGCATGGGAGGTGAGAACCTTCTTGCTGAGCCATCCTGGTGGTTACCAATTGGCTCAACCTTTTGAGCTATCCCAGCATCCCCACTCCCGATTTTGTTTTGTTTTTTAGCTGGCAAGCATGGTGGTGAAGATAATAGTGTTTTCTGCGGCAGCTTTCTAGGGCACAATCATTGCTTTGTGGGTGTTGAATACGTGTTGCTACAGTATCTTCTTAATTCCTGAATTATAGCTACAGTAGCGTAATCTTAACATCAGTAACTCCAGTTGCCAGGTCTTGATTCTCCTTTGTCCTGATGGTTGGGGGGCAATGGTAGCAGCTCACTTGATAGCTCAGTTCTGCACTATTATCCTGGGAGTCATTTTTGATGGCTCAGGCTAAAACCTACTTCTCCAGCCCTTCAAACAATTTTCTAAGCACTACTTCTCTATATTAAATTCCCATATGGTTAAAGTAGCCAGATCTATTTCCTACAACTGATGCAGACTCATACAATAATTATTAAAGATATAAAAACTTCCCAAATTAATCTATACAATCAATCCCAATCAAAATTTTAAAATAATTAACAAAATCCAAAATGTATATGAAATAAAGGTCTGCAAATATGTCAACTTCAAAAATGAAAGAAAGGTAATCACCCTACCATATATTAAAAATATTAAGTCTATGTATTAATTTAATAATTGATGATACCGTGTGATGGGCCTATGAAGGTTTATTATATTATTTTTACTTTTATGTAACTGAAGTTTTCCATAATAATGTAAAAAAAAAAATTCAGTCTAGTATTCAAAAAGTTAGAGTTAGAATTATAAATCTGGGACTCATCAAAATAAAGATAACATTTAAAGGCATGGGGTCTGATTATACCATTTAGAGAGAGTATAGGTAGGAAAAAAAAAACAGTATTATCATGTGAGCAGCTCTCATACTTAGAAATTGAAGAAAAAAGATAAAACAAAGTAGACTAAGGAAAAGCACTAAGGTAAACGAAAATCAGAAAGTCAGATGTTCTGAAAGCCTAGAAAAGAAAATGTTTCAAAAAAAATGTGGAAGTGGCCAAACGTGTCAGGTGTCACATAAAGGCTAAAATGGGAACTGAGAACTTATCTTTTGGATTTTTCAAGATGGAGGTTTAGACAATTGTTTGGAGAAATTTTGTTATAAGGGGAACATAAAAATTATGTGGTGGTTAAGGGGGAAAGATGTCAAAAGAAGTTGTTTGCTTCGTTCGCTTTCCAGGTACCTGAGACTAAAGACATACTAGTGTACCTGGTAGAACAATCTAGTTGAAAGGGAGAAAACAGATGCAGGAGGGAAACAAGAACAAGAATCAAGGTCCTGAATAAAATAAACAAAAATACAAGCAGAGGGGATATTTCTTCCATGTGTAACAGGAGTGAAGGCAATACTTTTAGGTTCAGGTATATATAGATGGATTTGGTGGAGGAAGATCAATGAGGTTATTTGTGCCTATTTTCACACCTTTAACTCTCAGCTCAGTTCCCTCACTGGTAATATGGGGAGTACCTACCTCACAAGATTTCTGAGGATCCCATGATCAAAGAGCCAATACTAAATATTAACCTGTGGGAAATGGTTATTAATACTCCTAGTTCAATTCTCCATTAACAAAATTATCAAGCTCTCACTTCACATTTAACAATAACTATAATAGCTGTAAGTTAATGGTGATGCAGGCCCTCCTGAGACATTTAAACTGAAAGTTAAAAGAGGTGTAGACATTAACTCGACAAAGGTGTGGTGCTAGAAGAGTTTAAGGAGGATTAGACACAAACAAACAAAACTCCATTGTCACTGCGAAACGAGGGCCAGATCAGGAAGCAGCTAAAGGCGTGGTGACATCTTCAGTGATTTCCAATACTTTTTGTGGGTCAGAATGAAGTTCTGAAGAAGTAAACACAATATAAAGTGCATATTTTAGCTCTTGCTGAAGCAGACTCATGTTCAACTGAGACACGAAAACAATTCATGGACTTTGACTAAATCATAAACTATAAACCAAAGAGGGCAAACAGGTTTCCCATTTCTTGTCTATTCTATTGACACGGTCTTCTGTACGGAGCGCTGAGTAAATGATTCTTAGGCTTGTTCAAGCTTAGCAGTCAAGTGTGGGAGCCAGTTAGCCCTGTTTGCTGTAGATATTGGGAGCACACAGAAAATGGTAGCATTAAGTTACTCTTTTGCAATCTCTGAGCTAAAATAGCAACTTAGTAACTTTTTTTTTTTTTTTGCTTTTGAAAGAGAGAAAGATACAGAGACAGAGATAGAGACAGAGAGAAGGGGGAGGGCCTAAAGCAGTCTCCATAGTTGCACATCATTGGTTTTTCCACATAGTTTCATTCCACAGGTGGGCGCGGGGCTGCACAGGGCAGGAACTGGGCCGGGGTCTCACCCCGGTGAGAACCTAACTGGGGGCACTCCCCAGTTCAGCATATGGGTCCACACAGGCCGGGGCCAGGATTCGATCCTCAGTCCTGGGGGGCTGCAAAGTGAGCGCTTAACCCACTGAGCCATCCGGCTTCCCCAGTAACTATTTTTTTAGAGTAAAAGAATCTTTTCAGTTATTTGTAAAAATACTGGTGTATATATAACTATTATTAGCAGAAGCTGACTTAGCACTCACATAATAAGCAGAAGCAGATGAAGGCATCAACAATCAAAATATTCTTACTACTACTAGGGAAACCTTCATGGTTCTCAACATGGTGCAAGTCTTAGAAGTTTACAAAAGAACAGTAGAGAAAAGTGGGAACCAAAGGAAAATAAGAAATATCGTGGACGATTTCCTGAAAATAGGTGTAGAAAAGGTTGAATCAGGTGACAGGTTACATAGAATTTTGTGTTTATGTAAATATTCAGAAAGTCTCACTACATGACAATGAAGTTTCAAATGTTCCCGAATATAACATGAAGGGGGAAACACTGTTCCTGAATAAAGATATAGTTTCAAAAAAGGGAGTATTCCTATAGGATTTTGTGATATTTCTATAGCACTGAATAGTGTTGGCGCAGTCATTTTGACCTTTGTCGGACAGTAACACACATCGCTTAACGGTACAAACACATTTCTGTGCTAACCTTGACACATTTAATAACAGAAGCAACATTGTTTCTTGAGAAACTCTCAACGGTTACAATTGCCTTGAAAACGCCCGCGGAAGTTAATTTTCTTAGAGACAGAAGTGTAAAGAAATGGACACGTGTAAACTATTCAAAAACAAAAAGATGGATCTGAACTGGAGAGAAATTTGCACCTACATGTTTCCTGGCTACATACATTGCATTTTTCTCTTAGGACTCGCTTTTAAACTATGGAAAGGCTTTTCCCAGCTAAAGACCCCAAAAAAGGCTAGTCGGCCCCAAACGCTTCCACAAACGCGAACTTGGCCCTTTCTTCTGAGGGTAAAGAACTTGGGGGGGGTCAGGGCTCGGAGAAAGGGCCGACTTATTCAGCTCTAACTCTGCCAAGAACCGTTTCCTCTGGCTTCTCCATGGCCTCCCCCGGGTCCCACGCGGTGCCCGCACGCGGCCATGGCTGAGGAGAGGCGGCCCGGGCTGCGCCTGCGCAGCAGAGCGCCGCGCTCGCGGCCTTGTCCGCTTCCGGATTGCTCCAGGAAGTGGCGCTGCGTCACTTCCGACCTCCCTCTAGCTGCCATCTTGCGTCCCCCCGCGTGTGCGCGTTTATTCTCAGCTGGTCTGCCCAAGACCCCCCTGAGCGCCAACCCTAGTCCCCCGCGCGGCCCCGTTTTCTCTCCAACAAGGTACAGAAAAGGCTGTGGACGCCGGCGTGGGAGGAGGACGGGATCGGGGGCGGGAAGTGCCCGGAAGGAGCGAGACAGGGAGGGACAGGGCTGAGGAGAGGAAGGCGATGCGACGGACAGGCGCACCCACTCAGGCTGACTCTCGGGGTCGAGGTCGAGCCAGGGGCGGCTGCCCAGGGGGCGAGGCGACGCCGTCTCTTCCTCCACCTCGCGGCGGAACCCTAGGACAGGAGCCTCAGGTACCGCGAGGCTTGCGGAGAGTGGCCGGGCCGGGCAGGCCCTGGCTAGGCCGAGGCCGGGCCAGGGCCGGGGTGGGGGGTGCCGACCAGGCCTGGGCTGGAGCCCTTTTCTGGGCCTGTAAAGACGGGGGAGGGGAGCTGCGGGGGGCGAGTAGGACGGTGGATGCTCCTTGGGCTCCCCCCGAAACCGAAATCGGGAGCTTTTGTGGGGGTGGGGGTGGGATCCAGGCCTCGGCCTGTGGTAGGGACGTTTGTTCTGCGGGCGCCTGGGGGGAAATAACGAGCGTGGAACGCCAGACCTTTCCTCGCTGAGGGTTTCCTGTTTTTCTAGATGAAAGAAACTATCATGAACCAGGAGAAACTCGCCAAACTGCAGGCACAAGTGCGAATTGGTGGGAAAGTAAGTTCAGTAGTTTTTTGGTTTTTTTTTTTAAGTTTTATGGTTCAGGTTTTTTTTTCTTTTGCATTTCGGATACCGATGGCTTGTCATTTTGTCAATAGAGGACATTTCCCAGCGCTAGCAAATTGGGAGAGAGGCGGATTAGATGAGATACACAGTGTCAGTGAATCATGCAGGTTGTGTACTCAAAAACAGCACGTGACTCGAGATGAAAAGAGCGCTTAAACTACAGACATCGCTTTTATGTAAATATCCTTACATTGTTACAGTGTTTTAAATAGAGCGAAAGTGTTGCCCAATGTGAGAAAATGTGTCGTTTCAGTTAGCTGATCATTGTTGCCATCTTAACTATGACTTGTTCTAAATTGTATACAGTGGGTGCTTGCCTTTTTTTTTTTCTTTTTTTTCTTTTTTTTTAATAGCTAAGCTGTGAATTTATGTTTCAACCGTATTTTCCACTATAGTTTGAGGTTCTGGATAATTGTACCTAGAAGTTATTGTCTCTTGTAAATTAAGACCTTTCTCTAATGCTTTTGTAGCTAAATGCAATCCAGTGCAATAGTTGTATTAAAATGTTTTTGAGGATATTTGAAGATCTTATTGGGTACATTTTGGAGTTCAAGAGCAGTGACAGTGGATTTGAAAAAACTAAGTGGATATCTTTCCATTTTGAGTATGCAAATTACACTAAAACTGCAGGAATTAGAGTGATTGGTGGGTTTTCAAATCATCAATTTTTGGCTAAATAGTTTTTCCTGGTGGACACTGAACCCCTTCAAGGGGGTTCGTTTTTTGAACTTAATATTTAGATTGTTCTCTAAGTAATTTTCTTAAATCAGAAGTCCACTCTAGACAGAGGTCTACCTAGTTGTAGTTTGCATTGTTAGCACATTCCTAGTATTTAACAAGGTGTGGTATGTAGCCTGTTGGAACAGATCACATCTTCACTTGATAAAACTTGTAAGGTATTTACTTGTATAGTTAAAGCTTCCATGTTACAGGTTTATTGCCTATTTTACCTAATGCTAAGCGTTTTTACCTTCCAAGTAGAATCTACTGTGAGATAGCCACAAATTGGACTTAGACTTAAATAATATGATGTTCATCTGCTAGTTAATGGACTTTGCCAGCAATGAATATATCCTCATCCTTTTTCTTTCCCGAGGACCAGTAGGCTTCAAGATCTTGGGTTTCTTGTCTTAATTTTTAGCAGTTATTTATAAGCTAGGTGTGTGTGGCCTTCAAGTGCCAGAAAAGCTCATACTCTTTGTGGGTCATTGTTTGGATGCTTGTATACTGGTGTTTTTTAACTATCATTCCTTCAGTACGGGTTTCAGAGGTGTAATTTTAATAATGTGCTTGTTGGACATTCTTTTGATGTTACTTTGATCATTAACTTGTGAGAGAAATTATTCTAGAGTAAAGGAAAGTTGAGGTTTTTTGGGATTCTTAAAGCTGATGCAGGATTAAACTTGTTTACTAGTTAATAGAAGTATTCCTGTTGTCATTGTAATGTGGAAACATTTCTTCACCTTTTAAGAAACCTACTCATGGGATGTAAATTAGGTGAGTTAATTTTGCCTTAGAGAAAACTACCTGTTAGTTACTGCTAGGTAAGCATTGATAATTATGTCAATAAAAATTGAATTCTACATATGTGAGGTATATGAAACCTATATAGAAAGTGTGCTGATTTTGTTTTTAGAATCTTATGGTAGTTTCTTTTAGAGGATTGTCTGGAAACCAGGTATCTACCTGACCACTTCACGGTGATTATTATTATTATTAGAGGGTTTTTGGGGGGGCGTGGAGGGTAACCAGTCTTTTCTCTACTTCCTGGTATTCAGTTAATCTATGATTTATTTAAGCCTTTACTATAATGGATCCTGAAAATACAAATTTTAATGTACAAAATTTAAAGGACCTGCCAGGATGTCTTTAAGGCACTTAGTAGGGTAGGTAAGCATCTTTTAAAAAAATATTATTTTTTTCACAGTGTAATGTAGATAGTGCAATAGAAACATTTTCAAAATGTAGATGTGGGGATGATTTGGCTTGTTTGGGGGCGTTAAGTGCAGAGTTTAGGGAAAGCACAGCAAAGGTAATGACTTGAATAGGATTTTAAAGGATGATACTAATTGGTATGGAGGTTGTAGGGACAGTGAAATAGTCTTCCCATGAAGAGTCTTATGTGCAATGTAAGGGCTTAGTCTATATGAGATTGTCGATGAGAGTTATTGAAAGAGTTTTAAGCAGAATATGGGTGGTCACATTTGCCTGGAAGTGTATAGGATATTTTTTGAGAAGGGGGAATATTGGAGACTTGGCATATATGTACAAGAGACCACGAGTTTTCCTGAAGCCTGTATTCATTCATCAAGTTACTGAGTGTCTTCAATGAGTCAGATACTATGCTGGCTACTAGATTTTATAGCAGCAAACAGAAGTCCTCAAGGAGTTTACATCCTACTGAGGAGAGACAAAATAAAATATACTTATCTCTATCAGTAGTAAGTGTTATAAAGAGAAATAAACCTGATAGATGGGAAGTGATGAGCGTGTGAGTTATTTTACTTTGGGTAGTTGGGAAAGGCTATTCTTGATACAGTGACATAGAGCAAAGATGTATAGTGAGGGAGGAAGCCCTGCAATGCTCGGGGAAGATAGGAATGGTATGTGCAAAGGCACCTAATTGGCCTACTTAAGGAACAGCAAGATTTATTTGGCTAAAGACAAGTATATGTTTGTGATAGGAGATGTGGTCAGGAGTGGCAGGGTAGAGGCAGGACAGATCATGATTAAGATAAGAATTTCAGATTTTACTGTTGGATGTTAAAGAAGTCTACATATAGACATCTGTATATAATGCATTATATACAATCTTGCCTATGGTTGTATACTTAATCATTTTCTAGCTTTCTTGCTTTGGATAAAAGACTACATTAATGAATGCTGATTTTTCTTTACTTAATGTAAAAACAAATAGTTCTGGACATGGAGCTTCTAAATGAGGCTTAATTTAGGTTGACGCATGCCATTCCTTTGATCACTTCAGAGCATATATGTAAAAGGTAGGACTTTAAAATGATCGTTCCTTTATTTCTGACAAAACTGGAAATTTAGAAATGATTAAGAATTTGTAGGGGATGCTGGGATGGCTCAGCGGTTTGAGCTCACTTTGCACTCCCGGGGTCTGAGGATCGAGTCCCAGCCCCAGTTCATGCAGACCCATATGCTGAACTGGGGTGTGCCTCCAGTTCGGTTTGGTTCATGATGGGACGAACTTCCCATGTGGGAGGCCCCCGGCCCGGTTTCTGCCCTGCACAGACAGCTCTGCCCACCTGTGGAATGAAACATTATTGAAAACTAATGACGTACAGCTATGGAGACTGCTCTGGGCCCTCCCCTCTCTCTCTGTCTCTCTCTGTCAAAAACAATAAAAGTAAGTCTTTAAAAGAATTTGTAGATAATTCCTTTCCTTTCTCTCTTGACTGTCATCATTGCCCTAACCTGCCTACTCATTGCACAAAAAAAGTTCATACTAATGGTTAGTTTTTTACACAGATCCAAAGGTCAGAAAGGAATTAGAAACTGTTTCCATGTGACAATGCCTATTGTTATGGCATAAATGTATGCCATCTTCTTTCCTTTTCTTTCTACTTTAGGGAACTGCTCGCAGAAAGAAGAAGGTGGTTCACAGAACAGCTACAGCAGATGATAAAAAACTTCAGTTCTCCTTAAAGAAGTTAGGGGTAAACAATATCTCTGGCATTGAAGAGGTGAGTGTCAAATTTTATTTCTTTATACAAGATTTGGCTGAAAAGAACTTTAATGTTCATGCATGAAATGATTTTTTTGATTATACAGTGCTTCCAACGTAATATTTCATATCCCTCTAAAATATGTTTCTACTCTATTGATGAATGTCGGGGATATTGCAAAGGTGGAAGCCATTAGATTGTATTTTCTGTTCTACCTGTACTTCACAGTGAAATGCTAGATTACTTAGCCAGACTTCAGTTGCTGCTTAATAAAATGTTTGGTTTTAAAGGAATTTTCGTGGATGTTGATAATTAAAAAATTATTTCTCTTTATAGGTGAATATGTTCACAAACCAAGGAACAGTGATCCACTTTAACAACCCTAAAGTTCAGGCTTCTCTGGCAGCAAACACTTTCACCATTACAGGCCATGCTGAGACAAAGCAGCTGACAGAAATGCTACCCAGCATCTTAAACCAGCTTGGTGCAGACAGTCTGACTAGTTTAAGGAGACTGGCGGAAGCTCTGCCCAAACAATGTGAGTTTCCTAGGAGTGGTTTTGCACAGGGTTACTGATTGATTTGTCAGTAGATTTCTAAGATCTCAGGGTGCAGAGTGGATGGGAATACCTTTAAATATGGAAATGCAACCTTTCCTCTAAAAATGTTAATTTTTAGACCGATTTTAAGCAAGTATCTTAGTGTGTTCAATAATATGGTTTGCTGTAATCATCATACTTAATTATTTTCTACTAGTTTTCTTGCTTTGTATAAAAGACTTTACATTTTTTACCTTTATTAGTTAAAAATGATGAAAATGTTAATTTGGGGTTTTTTTTTATAACTAGCATTTTAAGTTTTATATATTTATATTACATATTTAATAAATTATATTTCTTCAGTTGTACCTGTACAACTGACAGTAATTGCACCAGAATTCATCTGCCTCTATTCTGTTTTGTTTTGTTTTGAAATTATAGTATCATAAAGATTTTGTGCAGAGCAGAAAATCATGTAGTTGAATAAGTCTACATCAGGGATATAGCTACTTTATGCTGGAGCCCTCTAATTAAAATTTTGAAGAATGGGAATGTAGAAGCAAGATAGGCTTATATGGCCTGTTATTTAGCCATCCAGGTTTTTCTAGGCATTGACTCATTCTGGGTTTGTTGTTGTTGCTGTTGCATTGAGACGTATAACAGTTTCTAGAGAGCCGTAGGCTTTCCGAGCTGAAGTGTAGTCATTAGAAGTGGCCCACTGACAGCATGTGAGGCTGGCACTGTAAGGCCTCGATTCTCACGTATAGTTCACTTTCTTGTGTAACAGAAGGAAAGTGGACACTTTCCTCTCACACACTTCATTTTCAGATCATTTTCATTTTAGTAAAGGTGTGTTGAGCATCTACCTTATGCCATGTATAACACTATAGAGTATTTGAGAAAACAGCCTCATTTCTTTTTTTATTTTTATTTTTTAAGATTTATTGCTTGAGAGAAGATGAGAGAAAGAAGGGAGGAGAGCCCAGAGCAGTCTCTATAGTTGTACTTCATTAGTTGTGACATAGTTTCCTTCCACACAGGTGGATGTAGGGCCCCATGGGGTGGGAACTGAATTGGGGTCTTCCCGCACGGGAGGTGAGAACTGCTGCTGCCGCCTACCACCTGCAGTGCAGTTCAGCATGTGGTTTCACACGGGCCAGGGCAGGGATTTTGATCCCTAGACCTCAGGTTGCAAAGCAAGTGCTCAACCTGCTGAGCTATCCCAGCAACCCCTCAAATTAAATGTTAACCAAAATTTGGTATGTGGGTTTATCTCTACCCTGTTCTCATACTACCACAGGGCTTGTGGGCCAGATGGATCAAAAGGATGGGTATGGAATTTGGTTTGTTGGCTGTTAGTTCATTTGTAGACCTAAGAATATGTTACTGCTAGTACCATGGATAAAATCCCAAATGTCACAGTTGTCATTCTCAATAGAAACCCTTCATCAGTTTCTCTTTTGGTTAGTGTGTATCGAAGACTTAGACAAATTCATAAAATTTATATTTTCTTTCCACAGCTGTGGATGGAAAAGCACCACTTGCTACTGGAGAGGAGGATGATGATGAAGTTCCAGGTAGGAGCCTTCACTTGTTATTATACTATAGAAAAGACCACCTTGGGGCTTGGGGCTTAGGGCATAGGGTAAAGGGCAGGGGAGGGAGACATGAGCCTTACTTAGAATGAGGAAAATAATGCTGTGTTCCTTACCTGGGAGTTAAGTTTCTGGATTTGGCTTTTTTTCTGTTTAGGATTCTGAGAAGTTGGAGGTATCTAATCTTAAATATCAAATAATTAAGTGTGTATGTTTTGACCTAAATATAATAACTAATTGCAGGTCACAATGACCATTGTTTATTACTATGAGATCCATAAATCTATGAGAAGGCATGGAGAAGTTATTCAAACATCTGGGGATATCACCATTCTAAAATCAAAAAAGCTGTTAACAATCATGAGGCATTTTTCTATCTTAGCTGTTACTGATTGTTCCTTTTCTTTTTCTTTCTTTCTTTTTGGTGTGACGGTAGTAATACAAATATTTACTGGGCATTAGAATCGATTAGATCTCAAATCCACTTTGCGTACATAGGTGTCTTTAGGAATCCAAGAAAACTTAAGAATTATGTATCATGGTATTCTTTGGTTCTGCCCCCCACGTTAACTAATGTGTTACAGTGATAAAGTTTAATTCTTAGAGTGGGACAAGAATGGGGTGGTATATACATATCCTTTAAGCACAATATTTATGTCATTGGCAAATTAATGATTTTACCTTGTTTTAGTAATATGCCAACATATACACCTCAAAATGTACCAAATGGGTAGTGGTCTCAAAGGAAATAAACAGTATTTAAATTTATAGCCTTATTTAACTGTAAGATATATTTTGAGAGCATTTCCCTGTCTCTTAGCATCTGATTTTAGATTTGGCTTTTTTGAGTTTACCTTTTTTCTTTTTTAATCTTTTTTCAGATCTTGTGGAGAATTTTGATGAGGCTTCCAAGAATGAAGCAAACTGAATTGAGTCAACTTCTGAAGAAGTTAAAACTTGAAGAAGTTATTGGGAGCTGCTATTTTATATTATGACTGCTTTTTAAAATTTTGTTCATGGATCTGATAAAATCTTGATCTCTAATATTTTTAAGCCCAATCCCCTGGACACTGCAGCTCTTTTCAGTTTTTGCTTATACACATATCATTCTTTGCAGCTAATTAAGGTGAAGAAGCTTGGGGATAAAGTTTGAAACTAAGATTAATAAAGTTCTTTGCCTAGTATACAGTTTAATTTTTTATTTTGTTGACACTGATTTCTACACAGCAGATTTGTTTGTAGTAAGCTAATCATGGTATGTAAAATGGCTGATAAACTTTGGAATTTGATTAAAGATTTAACATGGTAATGTAACAAAGGTGATATAAAGTTCAAACTTCTTTCTCCAGTAGCCCTCGGGGCTTCTCAGGTTTATGTGATGGGTATAACTAATTATAAGATGAGAACAGAATATTATTTAGTGGGTGAGCAAGAGTTTTTTCCCCTAATATTGTCTGTATTGTAAGCATTTACTGAGTACCATATGTGTTAACACATTTCATTTTCTCATTTCTCAATCTGAAGTAGGAACTAGAAGCTCCATTTTGTGAAAGTAACGAAGTTATTTTAAAAAAGTGAAAGTAGTTAATCTCTTTAATCCTTTCTGTGTAGTATATTCTAAAAGGTACCTGACTAAAATATAGGAATGTCACTTGGTCTTTTTCTGAAGTGAGGGCTACGTCTTTAAAATTTACTTTCTAAATTAACATACAATAAAATTGACTACAGTTGTAAGAATCTTAACACACTACATATAACCGCTATAATCAGGACACTGAATGGTTTCATCACCCCAGAAAGTTCCCTCAATGATAGAGCTACTTTTAAAAACTATTAGTTATGTTGAAGCAACTTGAAAAAATTTACAAATGGTGCTTAAAATGTATACTTTGCATCGAGGCCAGTTGAAAATTATCTTAGCTTATACTTCAACAATAAGAATTCATTTTTTAAAACTTCCATACCAACTTAAAATTACCTTTTGAAGGTACTGTACAACTGTATCTAAAAGTCTTTTAGCTAATTACCAAAATGAAATGAGTAAACATTTGCACATCTTACACATTTTCTTTAAAGGATGTGTATCAGTTCTGTTAAAAGTACACTGCTACAGTGTAATTTTGAGTCACAAGATTACAAAACAAGTATGTTTCCAGACCTAGTGTTTAGGATGCTACGTATCTTGAGATCCCAAACTAATGCGGCACCGTCTGGGGCCCCAGCTTCCTGGCCACTGGAGAACATGGTGGATTATGTCCTAGCTCTTAAAAGCTGTTACTCACAAATGTCACTTGTATATAACTGACCAAAGCAAGTGAAACGGGTACACTGGAAGGCAGAGGATCGGGAAGGTCTGGAGTGGGTCCCGAAGATTTGCATTTCTGATAAGTCCGCATGACAGGATTTTCTTAAAGAGATTGGAGTGACAAGCTGACTTGAGCATGTAAAGATTCCCACTATCTGAATATCCAGTATGCCTTGGATCTATATATGCATAGGTAAGGGACTAATTCAAATGCAGTAGATTTCTAGGCCAGACCTATCCCAGGGCAGCTGGCTGAGGTTAATACTGTTGGCTGTACTCAACACTTTTCCAGCAACCTCTCAAAGTGTTACTTTGGTGCATTTACGTGACCTGATGTGTGGGTGGCTACAGATAAGAAAGGTTATTCTTGAAATACCTTCAATATCGAGATAGGGTTATGCTAGTTACAAATGACTAAAAATTGTAATGGGGACAGATTTGTCGCAATGTTTGCCTGTCTGTAGCTGGGCTACACTTTCCTCTAGGAGCAGCCTCTAATTAGAATATTGGGAGTCTCGGGGAAAAGAGATGGCAAACAACCAACTGGCTCTTCAAACCTAAGTTGGGAAACGATGCACGGCAGTAACAGCCAAATTTCATCAGCCAGAAAGAGTCCTGTACATAGCCACTCTGATGGTGATGAGGATTAGGGAAGTAATCCTTCCCTAGTGCAGGGTAGCAGATACTTTTTTTAAAACGATACAATCTATCGTATTAACAATTTAATTGCCCAGAATTATTGTGACTTACATGCTAAGCACTGTCCCACTTGCTTTGTATCATCTCATTATCATAACAATCTGCCCCCAAAGAGCCACAGTGTACAGATCAGGAAACCATCTTCAAGAGCTGAAAACTGCTTGTGAGTCGTCACCCTGTCCTCTGAAAGTGGTAGGATGAGAGTCAAACCCAGGTCTGCTTTTCAGGGCCTCCTGGGAAGCTACAGGGGCAGACAATTGGGATCTGGTTGAATTTTCGGCTGTTGTCACTAATTGCTGGCTGTTGTCCACTACTTTTAAGACTAGTCCTGGGCCAAACTAGCTTTCAGCTGGATCGGAACCAGTTAGCACTAGGGAAGAGCTAAACATTGATTTTGACCTGAAAACTTTTACCCTTTATTTATTGAAGTAATCAAACTAGAATACACTTGTGTCATCCTCACAACCCTGTGTGCATGGGGTAGAAAGAAAGCTGCATTCTAAAATTTGGAAACAAGTTTAGAAATGGGCTGAAGGTCACTGAAGATTGGGTCTGATTTCTACTAATTTTTTTTTCCTCCCTTGCATAACACTGGGTTTTTGTTTTGGTCTATCGCCACCTTTCCTCCCAAAGATCAGTTCGTCAATTTATTTTTGGAGAGAGGTCTTAAAGGAACTAATCACAGTTTTTAGGTTTTCCAAAACAATAGTTAGAAAGTCTATTCACATAAGGTTTCATCACTCCAATCAGCACAGTCTTGAGTGGCATTTTTGCAGCGAGTTCTGGGAATGCAGTCAGTCGGCAAACAAAACAGTATCACATCTCCAGCCTGAACACTGGGCACGGTAAAACTAGACAAATTTATTTATTTTTCAAAGCCTAACTTAAAATGTTAAGGCGGACTGGAAAAGATGCTATTGGAAGTGAAATTGCCTTTTGGATATTAAAAATATTAGTGAAAACTGTCCAAGGGGAAAATTGCAGACGCTTATTGAAGATTCTATACATTTGGGTGAAAGAGTTTGAACTTTGAAAAGCCAAGAAGAGTGCTACCTCTCCATCATCCTGCCAGTAAACATACTGACATGCTATATAAACAAGGAAGGGTCCGTGTGAATTTGTATATGTTCATTAAGCAGGGGAAAGCATCAGTATTTGCTAATTTGCAGCTGTCAAGAAGAAAAGGGCCTGTTTACACTTTTAGCCTTGTGTTGTCAACGAATTGTTCAATAACATGCAACTCCTAGGAAGCATTTCTATTTCTACCATCCAGGATGACCAAGCAGAAGGCAGAAAATGATCTATTTTAGTGTGTGCCACTTGTGATCAATCTTTTACATACCGATTAGGGTCATGAGAGATTGGAACTGTATCTACTGCCATGATTTTAAGAGTAATCTAATCAGATTGCAAAGTGGTCAAGGTTGCTGCACACTGTTAAACTGCCGTAGAGAATATTGTGGGAGGCAGAGAGGAAAGTCGGGAAGGAGGTGCAAGGAAATACCAACAGTGAGACAAAGCATTCAACAGATTTTTCTTTGATCTTTACCAAAAGTTCCAAAGAAAAACAAAAGGAATTTGATAGCAGACAAGAGTTGCCATCAAGATTAGTATTTCATTGTTCTTTGCAAATCTGGCTTTATTTGCTTTTTAGCTAGAGAACTCACCTACTTTATGCCAACTGCTGGAAATGGTGGACTTGCTAAATTGTGAATGTAAGTAGCCGTAGGAAGGTTTCTAAGTATGGGTTAATTTACGTAATGAATCCATTAAGACATCAAGTGCCTATTTTCATTTTTATCTGATTCATCTGAACTGTCGCCCCAGTCATTTCTTGTGTCACACACCTTATCCGCATATGTCCATGTCTTCTGGTTGGGAAACCTGATTATCAGGTTTTGTGGGAGACTGCTGGGCACTTTGCCTATATGAGACAAAAGCATTGTTTTTGATTAAAAAAATCATTCATGTGTGATAATGTTTAAATTATAATTCTGAATTTTAATTATTAGTTGCTGGTGACTAGTCTTACATTTGATGATTTGTCCACCTCACCACAGCTGGTGGCAGACTGGTCTCCCCCATAACTGGCGTCCAGCTTGCTGTTACAAAGCAGGGGGGTGGGGAAGCGAGTAGCGAGGTCCTCACACGGGAAGCCACGTTGCTATGAAGCCGTTTCGCATTGTCAATATGGCACATCTGTTAGGTTTGTAAGACAAGTGCTGGATGTTGATGTATACACATCCACAACTGTGAGCATCCAACTTTAATAATATAATAACCTGCCTATAACAATCTGCTTCCTCCTTTCCCCTTCCTTTTCCATTGTCCCTCTTCCCGTTATTTCTTCTTCCTTTCTCTCTCTTTCTCCTCCATTCTCCCGAACTCTTTAGGCCTACTTTCTATAGCTTGCATTTCTTGCGATACCACTGGCATTTGGGCGAACAAGTATGGACTCAACTCCTGCGAGTAGGAATCAGAAGTGCCTGGGAGGGGGAGGCTGGCCCGGGCTCTGGGGTGAGCTTTGCCACCAACCAGTTCCACGGAGCCCCCTCCGTTATTTTCTGAGCTAGAAATGGGAAGAAAGATAACTTGCTCTCTCAACCTCTAGGGGACACAGTTAAATTGAGAGCATTGTTTAAATGCAATGAATCTGCTCGCTCTAAAATGAGGGTGAGTTTGTCAAAACAGTGTAACAGTGTTTTTAAAAGTAGTATGCAAATTTGATGGAAATTAACATGTTAATAGCAGATTGAATACATATCTCAAACCTACTTATACATAAAACAATGTATCCAGAAAATTCTGTTTTGGCGCGTGGAGGGGTAAACAGGCTGGAAATAGTTTAGATGTCTGGCTTAGAGTAGCTGAGAGTTTGGTGAAGGTACATTTTGCATCTTGAAAGTTTTGTAGCTGGGACCAGGTTGATCATTAGGAGGAAGATGACACCACAGTTTGTGTCCCTTGATCCATTAGGTTCTTGGCATTGTGATTGTGGTTCATTTTTTCTCAAATTACTAGCACCATTTAATCGCCCACCCAACCTAATTTAATACTGGGTTACACGCTCTTCTCTATTGTTCACCACTGCCTCCCTATTCCTAATCACAACAGAGACTCCTTGACAACCATGTCCTGTGTAGGCTTCAGAATCGGCCAGACCTGGATTGGAACCCCGGCTGTCTTATTTACCAGCTGTGTGATCTTGGACAAGTCACCTAAACTCCCCAAGTCTCTGTTCAAAGTGGTGGTGACAACAATCTCCTCGCAAGACTGTTGAAGGAAATCAAAATGAGTGACAACGTGCCCACCACTTATTAGAAGACTCGCCCATTCAACAGAAGTACAGGGGATAAATATACTCGTGGTGGCTGAGTGAAGTTTTGACAGATTACCTGTGCCCCAGGGGGCACACATACTTGCAGGTTTTGCAGGTATCCCCAAGGTAATCCCAAGACAGGTGACAGCTGCCAGAGCTCCAAGCACAAGGGACCGCCGTGCAGGAATCCCGCCGGCATTGCTCTATCACAGAAACACAACACGAAGGAGCGCACGGCTTCTCTCAGGGCAGAGGCTCGTGTTGGGGCCACTGTGTTAACCAGCCAGGCGTCCATGGTTATGTCAGCGTGAGAGACAGGCACCCAAGTTACAAGACCTAACTGTGGATTTCAGTGGTGCCTTTCTTGCCTACTGTTTCTAATTTGATCTTCTAGGGGCAACCAGCCTATGATGAATGAGTTGCTCCCCCAGTTATGAAAATGCAGCTTTAAGATGAAGAGACGGGGCCAGTGAGACGATGTGACTCCCGAGGTTTAGGCTGATATGAGTGGAACTATCTCACCTCAAACCCCAGCCTTCTGGTTCCTTGTCCAGGGTTATGTCTACTCTGCCTGTCTCTCCTCAAACCTGGTGTTCAGGCTGCCTGCTTCAGAATTACTGCAGAAAATGCAGATCCCTGGGCCCCGCCCCGGACCTACAGAATCAGAATCTCGGGGTCGGGGCAGGGACCTGCATGCTTTTTGAGCACGTCTGGTCATTCTTATACACACCAAAGTGCGAGAGCTCCAGCCCTATAGCTGAGGTGGAACGCAGACTGGGGTCTCGGGTTCCAGCCACGCTTTCCACAAGTCGCTGACGGGCGGCTTCTGGTCGGCAGCCCTGGCGTTGCAGGAGAGGAAGCTGCTTCTCTTCGCAGTGGCGTGGCACTGTGGGAACTGGCCTGACTGGTCTTATTGGCACAGCCTGGCGAGCAGGACAGCACTCAGTCTGGTCCTCATCGTTTGGTCAGCGCTAGCTTTGGCAAGCACTGAGACTCGCCCTTGATATTTCGGAGGCCACGCATTGGCCTGCATTCTGAAATACCTTGGAAACTTCCTCAGGAGCCCAAGTCTGCAGTTGTGGGACCTCCCAGGCCCCCCCTGAAGGAGGTAGCGTTCAAAACCACCCGTGGGCAGACAGTACATTTTAATCAAAGAGACCGGATGGCACCTTTTCATGGGAACCACTCTGAGGCGCTAGGCTTTTATGCCTTTGGAATGACATGAAGTGTAAAAATTAAATCTTTTATCTGTAACCGTTCATACAGCTTCAGCATCAACAGCCCTGATGTATAGCTATGAAATTCCTATTATTGGTGAAGAAACTTAGGCTTACAGAATCTAAGTGTCACAGCCAGGAAGAGGAAGAAACAGGGACTAGAACTCAGTGAGACACTCCAAGTCTTTCTGTCACACCATTAACCTTCGCTGAAGATTCTCTCTGTTGGATCACAAACCCCCAAGCCTTTGCTGCTTAAACCAGACTTTGCGGCTCCCAGGGTCAGTGTTAATGTGTCCTCCCCGCAGTAGCTACAGCCTTTAAAATGTTCTTAATCTTTGATTTAGAAAGCCCTCCTCTGGGACTCTATCCTGTGGATATAATTAAATATGAAGAAGAAAGCTTTATGTAGATTTTTTTTATATAGTGTAATTCAAGTAGAAAATGCTTACTGCTAAAACACTACAGTCAATTTAAATATTAAACACTTGTTTATTAAAAGTGATCAAAAAAGTTACTCAGTTTTGTATCTGATGGGTTCTCAAATGTGAAACAATTATGTAAAAACATTAAGTGTGGAAACAAAGGCTGGGGGAGTAGCGGTGGCCGTCTGCGGATTTTGCTTCATATGTTTGTTCATCATTTGTTCCTTCAGCAAGTATTTGTGGAACATCTGTGTCAGGTAGTGGGTTAGGCTCTGAGGATACAATGGTGAACAAATATAGTCTGCCCTGGGCGAGCTTCCAATCTGGGGAACAATGTGAGGTTTAGCAGGGGGTTCGCTTCAGAACCACCGGGAGTGCTTTAAAAAATTCACTTCCTGCATCATTCCTGAAGACTGCGGTTCACTGAGTCTGGGATAGTGTTGGAACCTAATATACGTTTTTTCCAAAGCTTCCTTGGTGATTCTGAAACACAGCTGGGATGATAGGTACTCATAGAATAGAGGTCTTCAAACTTTTATGATTGTGTATCCCTTCAGCAACAACAACAAAAAAATGAAATAAAATTAGTATTTCCCCACAATATATGAATACTTTTTAATAAATCTGTGCCTAAACTAGCCCACTAATATATATATATTTATAAACATTGTCCAAAATTGAAATTTAAGAAGGATGAAATTATACTGTATACTGTATAAAAATAAAGATGTGCTGTTTTCTTCCCTGACCTCACTGGGTCCTCCTGTGCCTTGTGTGGTTCATTTGGAAATTATTTCCCTGAGTCTATAGGATAATAAAGCTGTAAGTGAAAACAAGAAAGGAAGCTATTTTAAGAAGTTATTGCTTATTTAGTACCATAGCCCTTAAAGGTACTCAAAAGGCCAATGCAAACACTGATGGTTAAAATAGAATTAGACTTTAAAAGAGACCTGTGGCATTAAAATGGAGTTAGAACGACAAAGCAAGTCTTTATGACCTCAGTGGCTAATGAGAAATCATTTCGCTGCCGGTCAGCAAACATGAGGAAGCTTTATGGGGTCTCTGGGCCCTAACATCCACCCTAACAAAGCCATAACGATAAAGGGGGTGGGGGAGGAACAGTGCGGATTGAAAGATGAATAGAGGGACTTAAACGAGGCCTGGAGGCCTGAGGGTCTGCGCTGAGGTGACCGGAAGCCGTGGGCCTGATCTTTTCCCTCTTGCGGCAGCCCCCATTCAGTGCAAGGCCAACCTCTGTCCTGAAGAGGGCAGCAGAGAGCAATGAATGGCCCTCAATGAGGATCTTCCAGCCCTTGCACCAGTAGCTAGCTAGCACCCTTGCTGGCTCATGGGTGGCATGGGCAGGAAGAACTGGAAGGGCCAGGAGCTACTCGTGTCTGTCCCATGCTACTTAGGGATGCCTGGCCAGGACATTTTCAAGCGTTTGGGAGTAAGTCTGCAGCCACTTGCCCCATCATTGCAATTGTGTTTCCCACTTGTAATCAGTAGGACAGTTGTCTAAGATTTATTTTTATTGTTTTTGACAGACACAGGGAGAGAGAGAAATATAGAGACAGAGAGAAGGGGGAGGGCCCAGAACAGTCTCCATGGTTGCACATCATCGGTTTTTCCACATAGTTTCATTCCACAGGTGGGCGCGGGGCTGCACAGGGCAGGAACTGGGCCAGGGTCTCACCCTGGTGAGAACTGAACTGGGGGCACTTCCCCGTTTAGCATATGGGTCTGCACGTGCCGGGGCCAGGACTTGATCCTCAGTCCCCGGGGCTGCAAAGTGAAAGCTTAACCCACTGAGCCATCCTGG
>PVKE010018476.1:0-29486 GCA_004027555.1 Craseonycteris thonglongyai | reverse complement strand
TCTAGGACAGATGATAGTCAACTCCTCAGCCTATTCAGGGCACTTCTTATTCCTTCTCTTAGTCTCTGTCTCTCTTTCTTTTTCTGTCATTATCTCTCTCTCTCTACTTCTCTCGCTGTCTCTCTCTGAACCTAAAACAATAGAACAAAATCTGTAAGACCAAAGAAGCTAACTGACTCGTGATGCTTCACATATTTCCCTCACTTGAGGTTTTTTGTGTGTTTTTTTCTCCAAATTGAGCTGTAAACACGTTGGTCATATTCTAGTGAAAGTGTGAGGCATATGTCATTTTCACACGTTTTTCTGAATACTGAAATGAGCTGTGTAAGGAATACCTGAGCTACATAAAAATGTCATGAAGTACTCCAGAGAACTGTTTAACTCACTAGTCTTTGGTCCTTAGTACACACAATTTGAAAGCTAGGTAAGAAAAAGCATGACTCTTGGCTCTCTTTTTATTTTTTTACGAAATAACTTGGAAAACCTTGGGATAATAATCAGATAGAAATCCAAAATGCTACTTCTTCTGTCCCGAGTATGGAAGTCATTTAATTCTGACGTAAATAGAGTCTTTGAAGCCAATATGCACAGGGTTCCCAAAGTTGATATGAGGAGGGTAACAATGAATACAGCAGGAAATAAAACTGTTAGTTATTTTAGAGCTCAATGGAAATACCAAACTAAACAGAATTTAAGGATATGGATTCTGAAGAGGTGCTATATGACCACACACTTCCAAGGTGTTATAATTTTATCTTTGTCCTATGGCTTCAAAATGACAGTTGGACCCTGCATAACATTTTCTTTAGACACAATGCTAGGCACCCAAACTGTTTTTTTCTTCTTATTATTGTTTTTTTATTCGAAACCAAGATTAGCCACACCCTTAGGGGGAAAAAATAGGACCCAGTCAAAGAAACACACGCTGTGAAGGTTTGCATTCTTCATGACAGGCTGAAGGAGATGCCCATGTAGGTAGGCTTTTTTCTGTGCTCATGACATCAGAACAGCCAAGTCTGTCATCATTTGTAGAGTTAGGATCAGAGGGCTTTATTGATAGCTTGGTTTCTGAGGGTTGAGTTCCAAATTCAAGAAACCTGCCTGATGCATTTGGTTTTTTTTCTGAATCCAGGCTGTATGACAGAGTCATGCATGGAGACACATAGGTATGTATTGAAGCATAACTATCTGTACTTGTGTGTCTGCCAAATAACACCCATGACAGCCCCAATATATTTGAACATGTGTTTTCTCTGTGAAATATTTTATATGATTAAGTGTGTGGGCACATCCACTCACCACTGGGAAATCAGCACAGTGACCAAAGCAAGGGCAACGGTGTAGCTGCTGTGTTGAAATTTGACCTGTGCTCTGAAATTTGAAGTCCTGCTTGTTAACAAATTCCTTCATGAGCAGGTCTCTGATCACAGAGTGACTGGAACACCTTTTACCTGCCCAGCTCCTGGCCCTATGAGCTTTCCCTCACTCAGCATCCTTAGGTTTCTTCCTGTGATAAACTTTACCCCTGTTACTCCTGGAAGGGAGAGGCCCAACCTAAGAACTCTTGAAGAGCAAAATTATTTGACATACATTCACTCACCCAAGGCTACATCACTGACACATGTGCTTGGCCGGATATGTCTTTTTGTGTTTGTGTGTGTGTGTGTATGGAGGACTAGTTCTCAATTAACCAGAGCTGCTGTCCATCCTTTTAACGATGTGCTCTCATTTCACCTCTGTCCTATGCCTATCCTACTGCTTTGTCTTCCCATGCTTTCAGAGTTACACTTTTGTCTCTGAAACAACCATATCATCATGCCTTGGATCTAATCCACTGCCATTAAACTTTTCTTCCTTTTAAACTGTCTTTGCCCCAGCTATGTAGTTCTCTCTAGGTACCAGTTGACCTCCCACTTTATTGTGGCCTTGGGTTTCTGCCCTTTGTTTTATTCACTCAGAACCTTCGATGTAATCCAGAAACTTATTGTCCTGTTTCTCTATCTTTCTTTTCCTTGCTTTGAAAAGGAACATTTTCTTTCTTCAAATCCTCAATTTCTCTGCCAGCAACTTCACTTATTTCCAACTGTCCCATTCTGCCAAGCTACAATTTCTTTGCTGTTTGTCAATGTTTCATATGGTTCACCACCACCCTTTATCTACAATCCTCAAAGCCTGGATCCAAAGGAGGAGCCAATTTCAGACTATTGAAGTGTTAGTTTTCAGGAGAAGGACGCTCCACTCAGTTATCGAGATGGGTCCAAATTATGTCCACTGGAAAATAGAGCTGGGACAAAGTCTTTGATGAAAAAGTAGGGTTTTTTACTTGAAAACATCCAGAAGGGTTTACTACCTACAGGGGCATCAGACCCAACCATTCATTGTCATTTTCTACGAGCTGTTCTATATTCTGTCATATCCCCAGTAAGATAGGTCTGAATCTGCCTTTCTTCTGGAAAAGGCTTTGCCCCAGTTAACCGGGATAGCAAGAGGACTCCATCAGCATTCACTTTTTGAGCTCCAAACATTGATTTTAGAGAGTCTTTATTGAGGAACGCTTTCATTTTCAACTCAGAGCTCCTCCTGTGCTGTTCTTTGTGCAGTTTGACTTGACATTGTGGGGAAAACGCAACAAAATTACACACTAAGGTAAACAGATTGGGAATGAACTGAATATCTAAAAAGAGAAACTTACGTGATTCACCTGGATCCTGATCTGAGCCAGCAAACAAGACACTGCATTGCACCCTAATACAACTTTTACTCCATAGGGCAAATAATTGTCCTGAAAAGAAGTTTTACAGCTATATTTTTAGGAGAGTGTGTCTTGAGTATCTCAGCCTTGTCTCCAGGCCCAAGGTTCTTTTCTTAAGTCAAGGCACAGCACACCTTCATTGTTCTCACTATAAACACTCTCACTGGGGAAAGCAGAAATGACTCAGGGGGTTAGCACATGCTTTGTAATTCCTGGATTTGAGAATGGAGTCCCAGCTCTGACCATGGCCCATTATGTTCCATATACTAAATCAGGCTGTGCTTCTCACTCCATTTCAGTATCCTCCAGTGTGAGCCTGCCAGGTGGAAATCCGTCAGTTCAGCTTTCATCTGAGATGTGCCTATTGTCGGGAAGGCCCCTGGCTGCAGGTGAAAATTGGCCATATGGGAAGTCTCTGGCTTTATTTCAAACCTCATCGGCCCCATGCCCAACCATGGAATGAAACTCTGTCTAGGACTAATGAGAGACTACTCTGGAGCCTGCTCAAGACACTTCTTATTCCTTCTCTTAGTCTCTCTATTGCTCTCTGTTTCTGTCTTAATTTATCTCTCAACATCTCTCTAACTCTCTGTTTCTGTCTGTCTCTCTCTAGACCTAATACAATAAAACTATATCTGTAAGTCCAAAGAAGCTAACTGACTCATGATGTTTCACACATTTTCCTCACTTGAGGTGATTTTTCTTTTGAATCAAGCTGTAACGGCATTGGTCATTTTCTAATAAAAGTGTGATGCATACATCATTTTCACACATTTTTCAGACTACTGAAGTGAGCTGTGTCAGGAATCACTGAGCAAAAAAAAAAATGCTGTGACATACTCCAGAGAACTGTCAAACTACCTCATTTTTTTTTTGTCCTTAGTACACACAATTTGAAAGCTAGGTGAAGAACATGACTCTTGGCTCTTTCTATTTCTCTAGAAAAGAACTGAGAAAAACGGGATAATAATAAGATCAAAATATTAAGTGCAGAAAGAAAGAAAGGCAGAAGTAAAAAAGAGAAATAAAGGCAGTAACCAAGAATGAAAGAAAAAAGAAAAAAAAGAATGAAAGTAATGCAGAAAGAAAGGCAGAATGAAAGGCAGAAATAAAGAAAGAGAGAGAATGAAAGGCAGAAAGGAAGAAAGAAAGGCATAAAGAGAAATAAGCATGAAGAAAGAAGCAGAGAAAGAGGCTGAAAAAAGAAAGAAAGGCTAAAGAAAAGAAAGTAAGAAAGGCATGAAGAAATGAAGTCTAAAAGAAAGGTAGAAAGAAACACAGAAAGGCAGAAAGAAAAAAAGAAAGAAAGAACAAAAAGGCAGTAATAAACAAAGGCAGAAAAAAAGTAATAAAGGCAGAAAGAAGGGAATAAACAGAAAGAAAAGAGGGTAGAATAAATTAAAGGCAGATACAAAGATAGAAAGAAAATAGAAGAAAGAGAGGCAGAAAGCAAAACGGCAGAAAAAAACAGAAAGCAAGTTAGAATGAAAGAAAGGCAAAAAGAAAAGCAAAAGTAACAAAAGAAGAGGAGAAAAGAGAAAGAAAGAAAGAGAGAAAGAAGCAGAAAGAAAGACAGAAAAAAAGGCAGAAAGAAAGGCAGAAATAAAGACAGAAAGAAAGAAAAATCGAAAGGCAGAAAGACCAAAAAAAGGCAGAACAAAAGAAAGTAAGGCACATAGTAAGAGAGAAAAGCAGAAAGAAAGAAAAAAAGAAGGGCAGAACAAAAAAGCTGAAAGAAATGCATAAAAACCAAAGAAAGAAAAAAGCAGAAAAAGAGAAAGGAGAAAGAAAGACAGAAAGAAAGGCAAAAAGAAAGATAGAAAGAAAAAAGACAGGAAGAAAGAAAGGCAAATAGAAAGAAGCAGAAAGAAAGATGGAAAAGCAGAAAGGCCAAAAGGCAGATAAAAAAGCATAAAGGCCGGAAAAAGGCAGAAATAAACCAAAGCAGACAGGAAGACAGAAAAACAGAAAGAATAAAAGAATAGCAGAAAAAAGGCAGAATAAAAGAAAGGCAGAAAGAAATAAGGGCAGAAAGACAGAAAGGCAGAAAGAGAGAAAGAAAGGCAGAGGAAAAAAGAAAGAAAGGGAGTAGGAAAGAAACAAATTAAGCAGAAAGAGAAAAAGTAAGAAAGAAAGGCAGAAAGAAAGAATGTCAGAAATAAACAAATAAAGCAAGGCAGAAAGAAAGAAGCTTAAAAAAGGAAAGATAGAATGGCAGAGAAAAAGGCTGAGGAAATAGCAGAAATAAAAGCAGAAAGTCAGAAAGAAAGAAAGAAGTGCAGAAAGAAAGACAGGCAGATGGAATAAAAGAAAAAAGACAGAATGAAAGAAAAGCACAAAGAAAGGCTGAAAGAAAGGCAGAAAAAAGAAAGAAGGGTTGAACGAAAGAAAGGCAGAAAGAGAGGCAGAAAGAAAAAAAGAAAGAAGGGCAGATAAAAAGAAATGTAGAAAGAAATGCAGAAAGAAAGGCAGAAAGAAACAGAAAGAAAGAAAGGCAGAAAGGAAGAAAGGCAGGAAGGCATAAGGAAAGGCAGAAAGAAAGAAAGAAAAAAGGGCAGAAAGAATGTAAGGCAGAAAGAAAGATAGATGGACTGAAAGAAAGGCATAAAAGTAGAAAGGCAGAAAAAGGAGAGAAAGGCAGAAAGAAATGCAGAAGGAAAAGCAGAAAGGCAGAAAGGCTGATAGAAAAGTAGAACTAAAGCAAGGCAGAATGAAAGAAAGGCAAAAATAAAATAAAATAGAGAGGGGAAGTTAGTATGGCTCAGTGGGTTAAGCATTCACTTTGCAACCCCAGGGACCGAGTATCAAATTCTGGCCCCAGCTCGTGCAAACCCACATGCTGAACTGGGAAGTAATCCCAGTTAAGTTCTCTTTGGGGCAAGACCCCGGCCCAGCTCTGGCCCTGTGTAGCCTTGCGCACCTGTGGAATAAAACTATGTGAAAAAACCAATGATGTACAACTATAACGACTGTTCTAGGCCCTCAGACTTCTCTCTGTCTCTATCTCTGTATCTCTCTCTCTTTCTGTTAAAAACAATAAAAATAAATTTTTAAAAGGAGAGAAAGAAAAAAGAAAGGCCAAGAAAAAAATAAAAAATAAAAAAGTAAAAAAAAAAGGCAGAGAGAAAGAAATAAAGGCTGAAGACAGGAAAGAAATGCAGTAAGAAATAAGGGCAGAAAAATGGCAGAGAGGAAAGCAGAAAGAAAGGCAGAAGGCAAGCAAGAATAAAAATAAGAAAGGCAGAAAGAAAGACAGAAAGAAAGCAAGCAAGCAAGAAAAATGGCAGAAAGAAAGAAAAGCAGAGAAATGAAAAAAGAAAAGAAAGAGAAAGATAAAAAGAAAAAATATGACAGAAAAAAGAAAGCAAGAAAGAAAAAGAAAAGCAGAAAGAAAGGCAGAAAAATGAAAAAAGAAGGAATGAAAGAAAGAGGCAGAAAGAATAAAAGAGAGAAAGAAAAACAGAAAGAATCGTGGAAGAAAGAAAGTCAGAAAGAAAGAAAGTCAGTAATAAAAGAAGAAAGAAAGAAAAAGAGCCAGGAATAAAAGAAATGCAGAATGAAAGAAAGAAAGAAAGAAAGAAAGAAAGAAAGAAAGAAAGAAAGAAAGAAAGAAAGAAAGAAAGAAAGAAAGAAAGAAAGAAAGAAAGAAAGAAAGAAAGAAAGAAAGAAAAGGAGGAAGTAAGGCAAAAATAAATAAAGAAAGAAAGGTGGAAAGAAAGCAAGGCAGAAAGAAGGAATAAGAAAAAGAAAAGAAAGAAAGAATGTCAGAAAGTAAGAAAGGTACTAAAAAAGGAAGAGAGTCAGAAAGAAAGAAAGGCAAAAAACCTGCAAAAACAAGGCATACCAAAAGACATAAAGAAAGAAAGGCAGAATGGCAGAAAGGCAGAAAATATGGTAGAAAGAAAGAAAGAAATGCAGAAATAAAGAAATGCAGAACGAAAGTCAGAAAAATAGACTAAGAGCAAGAAAGGCAGAAAGAAAGAGAAAAGGCAGAAAGAAAGGGAGAAAGGCAGAAAAAATAAGAAAGAAGGAAAGAAAGGCAGAACAAAAAAAGCAGAAAGAAATAAAGGCAGAAACAAAGAAAGTATTTTTAAAAAGCAGGAGAAAAGAAAGAAAGAACGGCAAAAGAATAGAAAGAAATAAAACCGAAAGAATGAAAGAAAGGCAAAACAAAATAAAAGGGAGAAAGAAAGAGAGGTAAAAAGATAGAAAGAAAGAAAGAAAGGCAGAAAGAATGAAAGAAAGAAGCAGAAAAAAAGAGAGGCAGAAAGAAAAAAAAGAAAAAAGAAAAGCAAAAAGAACAAAAAAAAGAAGGCGAAAGAAAGGCAGAATGAAAACAAGGTGCAAAGAAAGCAAGGCAGATAGAAAAAAGGAAAGAAAAGGAAAGAAAGAAAAGAAAGAAAGAAAGAAAGAAAGAAAGAAAGAAAGAAAGAAAAAGAAAGTCAGAAAGAAAGGTAGAAAGAAAAAAAGAGTCAGAAAGAAAAAGAAAGGCAGAAAGAAAAGCAGAAAGTAAGGCAGAAAGAACGACAGTAAGAAAGAAACAATAAAAAGCAGAAAGAATGAAAGGCAGAAAGAAAGAACCAGAAAGAAATATAGGCAGAAAGAAAAAAAGGCAGAAAGAAAAAGCAGGAAGAAATTAAGAAAGGCAGAGAGAACAAAAGGCACAAAGAAGCAAAGGCAGATAGTAAGGCAGATAAAAAGACTGAAAGAAAGAAAGAAAGGCAGAAAAAGAAGAAAGAAAGAAAGGCCCAATGCAGAAAAAAAGGCACAAAATAAAAGCAGAAAGAAAAAAAGGCAGAAGGAAGGACAGAAAAGAGAAAGGCAGAAAAAGATGCAGAAAGGCTGAAAAAAAGGCAAAAGGCAGAAAGTAAGGTAAAACAAAAGAAAGGTTGAAAGATGTGGTAGCCGGGATGGCTCAGTGGGTTGAGCACTCACTTTGCAGCCCTGGAGACCAAGGATTGAATCCTGGCTCCAGCCCCAGGCAATGGTGACCCGTCTGCTTAACTGGGGTGAGACCCTGGCACATTTCCTGCCCTGTGAAGCCTCGTGCCCACCTGTGGAATGAAACTATGTGGAAAGACCAATGATGTACAACTGTGGAGACTGTTCAGGGCCCTCCCCCTTCTCTTTGTCTTTGTATCTTTCTCTCTCTCTCTGTTAAAAAAAAAACAATTAAAAAAAGGAAAGGTTGAAAGAAAGAATGAAAGACAGGCAGTAAGATAAAAGGCAGAAATAAGAAAGACAGTAAGAAAAAAATGGGAGAAAGAAAAGAAGAAAAAAGTAAGGAAGAAATACACAAGAGAAAGACAGAAAAAAAAAGAAAGGCAGAAATAGAATTGGCAATAGAAGTAAAACAAGAAAAGATCAAAGATGGTGTTATGAGAGGATAACGCCGATAACTGCCTGGGAAAGGCCTTGTGAACAGAGGGGAATCCAAAGGGGAAACCCTGAGAAGAAACCTCAACTAAGAGAACCACACAATGCAGAACAACACCCAAAGTTTAAAGAAAAAAGGGGAGAGCGGGAGAGGAAAAGGGAAGCAGCGGTTCCGGGACAGAGACTCAGAGCGCAGCGCGGGGCAGGAAAAAACAAAGGGGGGTTGGGGGACTACGGTCAAAGTGGAGCTGGATCGAGGGCGGGCTGGAGGCCAAGACCTAGGGAGTGTGGAATCCCCACAAGACTGTGGACAATTTAACATCCGAACTCAAGGGACAGCACACAGTGCCCTAATCAGATCACGGAGCCTAAACTGGAACAGGGACTGGGGAGCAGGGCGACAGCACTTCCCGGCGGGCGAGGTGAGAGCAGGGAACCAGCCCACAGCAGCTTGACACCCCTGATTTAGGGAGGAGATTGACTATGAATGAGCGCCTTCTGAAGACAGGGCTCTTGGAGTGAGGGCTGGGGCTTGAGTGGGCATAGCTGCATTAGACATGCTTAGAGTGAATCTGGCGGTCTCAAGAGATACGGGAGCATAGAGAAGCTGCTGCCCGAGCTATGGCCTGTACACACAGGGCTTTCAGCGCCCCATCCACTGGGCCGCTGCGGCACCGCTGTGTGCGCCCACCTGGGCTTTCGGTGTCCTGCCTACCAGGCCACTGCAGTGCCACAGCCACTGTGCAAGCAAGCAACTGGGCTTTCAGTGACCCGCCCACAGGGACGCTATGGCACTGCAACACTGCTGCATGCTCGCGAGCGTGCAACAGGGCTTTTGGAACCCCGCCCACCAGGCTACTGGGGTGCTACTGCCCTCGCGTGCAACTGGGCTGCCGACTGGGACGCCGTGGCATCATTGCCTGCGCATGGGACAGCACCGCGAACTGGGACCTCGGCCAAGACCCCGCCCATCAAGCGCTACCCTCTGGGCATGGCTCACAGACATGATTGAAGGAGGGGCAGCCAGTCAGAGGAGAAAAAGACTGGAGCTCCTGCACCCTGCCCGCACTGAACCACCAGCCCCCATGCTGAAAAAGGAATCTACTATTGTGTCTCAGGTTCACCCTACCTCCTACTCACATGCCCCCACCCCTGGCCACACCTTTACTACCCTGCAATCTAACAGCTAAGACAGCAACCTGAAGTGCCCCAGGACACAGAAGCTCTCTGCCTCCACCAACCCTCTCTCAAAATGTCCTCCCAAAATTGAGCCCCCCCACAAAAAAATATAAAGAGCAGCCCATTGATAGGCAAACCCCAGAGGGAAAACATACTCATGCCTAAAGCAAAGAGAACCATGTCAAACACAATGCACACCTCAGAATCCAAAGCCCCTCCAGAAGATCAGGGGCATTCTTTAGTAAAGGACCTTGCACACTTGAAATCAAATCTAAGTAAAACAGAATTCAGGGCTACAATGATCAAGACACTCAGAGAGCTCACTCAACGCTGGCAAAGTACGCAGACACAGTTAAATGACTTCAACAAGAAATTTTCTGAGCAAAATGAGTACTTTACCAATAAAATTGAGAAGCTAGAGCAGAACCAAAAGGAACTCCTTAAAATGAAAGGCATCATGGGAGAGCTGAAAAAAGAACTGACCAGCATAGGAAGCAGAACTGACCAGCGAGAGGAAAAGATGAATGAAATCGAAGATACAAACATGGAAATGTCACAGAGGGAAGAAGAAAGGGAAAGAAGAATCAAGAGAAATGAAAGAGCCCTACAAGAACTCTCTGACTCTATCAGAAAGAACAATATTAGAATAATAGGAGTGCCAGAAGGAAGTGAAATGAAATCATCTCAGAGTCTATTAAAACAAATAGTGGATGAAAATTTCCCTAACCTGTGGAAGGAATTACAGCCCCAAAATCCAAGAGGAAAGCAGAAGCCCTAATTTCCTAGACCCTAGCAGATCTTCTCCAAGGCATATTGTTCTGAAGATGACAAATATCAATAACAAAGAAAAAATCCTCAAGGCTGCCAGGGAAAAACAAAACATAACTTTCAAAGGAAAACCTATCAGGCTGTCACCAGACTTAGCAGCAGAAACTCTGCAAGCCAGGAGGGCGTGGACACCAATCTTCAAAATATTAAAAGAGAGAAATTTCCAGCCAAGAATCAACTATCCAGCAAAATTAACCATTAGATATGAACAAAGAATTAAGGCCTTTTCAGATATACAGCAGCTGAGGGAATTCTCCAGCTCAAAACCGGCACTACAAGAAATACTAAAGGAGGCCATTCGACCTGAATCCAGAAATCAAAATCAATGGAACAAAGTTGGGACAACAAAAACATAAAACGGAAAGAAGAAATGGATACAGGATATCCTCATATATAAATCACCACCCTGAATGTAAATGGACTGAATTCACCAATAAAGAGGCACAGGGTAGCAGACTGGATTAAAAAACAAAATCCAACCATATGCTGCCTACAAGGGACACACTTCAGCCACAGAGACAAACATAGACTCAGGGTAAAAGGATGGAAAACAATACCCCAGGCAAATGGCAGTCAGAGAAAAGTTGGAGTGGCCATACTGATTTCTGATGAAAAAGACATCAGGATAAAAATTATAATAAGACATAAAGATGGACATTACATCTTGATAAAAGGAACAATACAACAAGAAAACATCACACTCATCAATATATATGCTCCAAATCAGGAAGCACCAAAATTTATAAAGCAACAACAAATACATCCAAAAGGAGAATTTGACAAAAATACAATTATAATAGGGGATCTAAACACCCCCCTGGCAACATTGGACAGATCATCCAAGCAGAAAATAAATAAGAAAATTGCAGCTTTAAATGATACATTGGAGAAAATAGACATAATTGACATTTACAGGTCATTCCACAAAGGGCTATAAATATTACTCTAGTACACATGGAACATTTTCAAGCATAGACCATATCCAGGACTTAAATCCAACCTCACCAAATTTAAGGGCACCCAAATCATATCAAGTGTATTCTCAGAACACAAAGTGTTGAAACTAGAGATCAATTGTAAAAGATCAAGTGCAGAGAGAACCACATATACGTGGAGATTGAACAACATGCCATTAAGAAGTGACTGGGTCAAAGAGAAAAATAAAACAATAGATTAAAAATTTGTAGAAACGAATGACAATAAAAACACGACATACCAAAATTTCTGGGACACAGAGAAAGCAGTATTCAGAGGGAAATTTATATCATTACAGGCCTATCTCAAGAAAAAAGAAAAACTACAAGTAAACACCCTCACATCTCATCTTATAGTGCTAGAAAAAGAAGAACAGAGGTCCCCCAAAGCCAGCAGAAGAAGAGAATTAATAAAAATCAAAGCAGAACTTAATGAAATTCAGAATGGAAAAACAATAGATAAAATTAATGCCACAAAGAGCTGGTTCTTTGAAAAACTCAATAAATTGACAAACTACTGGCTACGCTCACCAAAGGACAAAGAGAAAAATCTCATATTTCCAGAATATGAGACGATAGGGGAGAGATTACAACTGATGCTGCAGAAATACAAACAATCATAAGAGATTATTATGAAAGACTTTATGCCAACAAATTTGACAACCTAGAGGAAATGGACAAATTTCTAGAAACATATAGTTTACCTAAACTGAACCAAGAAGATTTGGATAACCTAAATAGGCCAATCTACAGTACAGAACTTGAAACAATGATCCAGAAATTGCCCAAAGGCAAAAGGCCTGGACCAGATGGCTTTACCAATGAGTTCTACCAGTCATTCAAAGAAGAACTAACGCCCATCCTCCTCAAACTACTCCAGAAAATTCAAGAGGAGGCAGTACTACCCAGCTCTTTCTATGAAGCTAATATCACCCTAATACCAAAACCTGGGAAAGACAATACCAAAAAGAAAAACTATAGACCAATCTCACTGATGAACACTGATGTAAAAATTTTAAATAAAATTACAGCTAACAGAATACAACAATGCATTAAAAAGACTATTGACCATGACCAAGTGAAATTCATCCCAGGGGCACAAGGATGGTTCAACATACGCAAATCAATCAATGTAATCCAGCACATAAACCAAACAAAGGATAAAAACAACATGATTATCTCAATCGATGCAGAAAAAGCATTCGACAAGATACAACACCCATTTATGATAAAGACACTGAATAAAATGGGAATTGAAGGAAAGTACCTCAACTTAATTAAGGCCATATATGACAAAACCTCAGCAAATATTATACTGAGTGTGGAAAAGCAGAAGCCTATTTTTTTTTAATCAGGAAAAAGACAGGGATGCCTCCTCTCACAACTGCTGTTCAACATAGTTCTGGAAGTTCTAGCCAGAGCAATCAGACAAGAGAAAGGAACAAAAGGTACTAGAATTGGGAGAGAAGAAGTTAAAATGTCGCTCTTTGCAGATAACATGATCCTGTATATAGAAAACTCTAAAGTCTCTATTGGAAATCTATTACAAATAATTGACAACTACAGTAGAGTTGCAGGATACAAAATCAATGTCTCAAAATCAACTGAATGTTTGTATGCCAACAATGAAACTTCAGAAAGAGAGATGAGAAGATCCATTCCCTTTGCCATTGCATACAAAAGAATGAAATACCTAGGAATAAATCTAACAAAGAATGTGAAGGACTTATACACTGAAAACTATAAGACACTCTTAAAAGAAATTAAAGAGGACACAAAGAAATGGAAAGACATTCCATGTTCATGGATTGGAAGAATTCACATAGTTAAAATGGCCGTACTCCCCAAAGCAATATACAGATTCAATGCCATTCCCATCAAAATCCCACAGTCATTCTTTCAAGAAATAGATAAAAAATCATGAAATTTGTATGGAACCACAAAAGATCACGAATCGCAAAAGCAATTCTAAGAAAAATGGATAAAGCTGGGGGCATCTCACTGCCTGACATTTATCTGTACTACAAAGCCTCAGTAATCAAAACAGCTTGCTACTGGCTGACAGACGGACGAACCAATAGAACAGCATTGAAAACCCAGAAATAAACCCACATATTTATGGACAGATTATTTTTGATAAAAGATCATAAAATATACAGTGAGGAAATGAAAGCCTCTTCAATAAATGGTGCTGGGAAAATTGGAAATCGCATGAAAAATGCTGAATGTGAGCTGCGATCTCTCACCATATACCAAAATTAACTCAAAATGGATTAAAGACCTCCAAATAAGAAAGGAAACAATAAATTCCATGGAAGAAAACATTGGCACTACACTTATAGACCTGGGATTCAGGAAGGACTTTATGAATCTGACCTCATTGGCAAGGGAAGTAAAAGCACAAATAAACAAATGGGACCTTATCAAGCTACAACGCTTCTGTGCTGCAAAAGAATCCATCAACAAAGCAAAGAGGCAACCAATCAACTGGGAGAAAATATTTGCAAACAATGCCTCTGATAAGGGGCTAATATCAAAAATATACAAAGAACTTGTACAACTCAACAAGAAAAAATCAAGCAATCCAATTAAAAAATGGGGTGATGACCTTAACAGGCATTTCTCACATGAAGACATACAGATGGCCAACAGATATATGAAAAAATGCTCCATTTCACTAGCAATTAGGGAGATGCAAATAAAAACCACAATGAGATACCATCTTACACCTGTTAGAATGGCTGTAATCAACAAGACAAGGAATAACAAGTGCTGGAGAGGCTGTAGACAAAAAGAAACTCTCATACACTGCTGGTGGGAAGGTATACTGGTACAACCACTATGGAAGGCTGTATGGAGATTCCTCAAAAAGTTACAAATGGAATTACCATATGACCCCGTCATCCCTCTGATGGGCATCTACCCAAAAACCTGAAAAGTTTAGTCTTTAAAGATGTTTGTACCCACATGTTCATCGCAGCACTGTTCTCATTGGCCAGAACCTGGAAACAACCAAAATGCCCTTTGATACATGACTGGATAAAGAAGATGTGGTACATTTACACAATGGAATACTACTCAGCGATAAGAAATGATGAAATACAGTCATTTGGGGCAACATGGTTGGACTTAGAGACCATCTTATTAAGCAAAATAAGTCAGAATAAAAGAATCCGGAAAAATATGACCTCATTTATAGTTCGAATATAAAAGTGAAAGTTACAAAGACACAGAGACCTATGGACACACTCAATAACTTGGTGATTGCCCGAAGGAAGAGGAGGAGGGGGGAAGGAGACAGGGAGGGATGGTGAGAGATGTCACCATCATTATGGACACACTCAATAGTTTGGTGGTTACCTGGAGAAGGGGGAGAAGGTGGGAGGAAGTGTTGTGGGGAGGAGGTGGGAGTGGGCACCAGATCCATGTTGGTGGAGGTGGACCTGCTTCTGGGAGGTGGTCACATAATGCGATGCATGGGCCATGTGATGTGGATCTGTACTTCTGGAAACTACCTAGTTGCTACCAACCAATGTCACCCCATTAAATTTAACAATAAAATATTTTAAAAAGAAGAAAGACAGAAGGCAGAAAAATGATATAAAGGCAGAAGAAAGACAGAAGGAAAGGCAGAAAGAAAGGCAGAAAGTAAGGAAGAAAGAAATGATGAAAGAAAGAACGAAAGGCAGAATGACAGAGAAATACAACAGGTTGAAAGAAAGAAAGGCAGAGAGAAAAAAAGGCAGAAATAAAGAAAGGGAGAAATAAAGGCAGAAGGAAAGAAAAAATACAAAAAGAAAGAAAAATGGCAGAAAAAAATAAAGTTGGAATGAAAGGGAGAAAGAAAGGTAGAAAGGCAGAAATAAAGGCAGAAGGAAATAATAAAAGAAGCAGAAGGAAAAGCGTAAAGAAAAAGAGACAGAAAGAAAGAACGGCAGTAAAAAAGAAATAAATTTAGAAGCAGAAAGAAAAAATGGAAGACAAAATGAAAGAGAGGGGGTAAGAAAGAAATAAAGAAAGAAAGAAGCAGAAAGAAAGAAAGAAAGGCAGAAAAAAGAATGGTAGAAAGAAAAATTCATTGAGAAATGCAGTAAGAAAGACAGAAAGAAAAGCAGAGAGAAAGAAAGAAAGAAAGAAAGACAGACAGAAAGAAAGAGAAAGACAGGCATAAAGAATGGCAGAAGGAAAGGCAGAAAGGCAGGAAAAGGTAGAAAGGCAGAATAACTAAAAAAAGGCAGGAATAAAGAAAGGCAGTAAGGAAGAAAGAAATACAGAAATACAAAGAAAGAAAGGCAGAATAAAAGAAAGAACAATAGAATGTCAGAAAGAAAGACAGAGGGGCAGAAATAAGTCAACAAAGCAGAAAGAATGGTAGAAAGGCAGAAAGAAACAAAAAAGAATGAAAGAAAGACAGAAAGAAACGGGGAAAGAAAGGAAGGTGGAGAAAAAATGCAGAAAGGAAAAGAGAGATGGAAAGAATGAATAAAGGCAGAAGAAAATAAATAAATAAAATAGAAAGAATGAAAGAATAAAAGAGGAAGAAAGAAAGGCAGAAGGAAAGAAAAAAACTGAAAGAAAGACAGAAAGAATGGGAGAAAGAAAGAAAGTGAGAAAGAATAAAAGGCAGAAAGAAAGTCAGAAAGAAAAGCAGAAAAGCATAAATGAAGTCATAAAGAAGAAAAGAAAGAAGCAGAAAGAAAGAAAGGCTGAAGAAAAGAAATAAAGAAAGGCAAAAGGAAAGAGAAAAATAAAAAAAGAAAAAAAATGACAAACAGAAAGAAAGGCAGAAAGAAAGGCAGGCAGAAAGGCGGAAGGAAAGGCAGACAAAGGAAAGAAAGAAACAAATAAAGAAAGAAAGAGAGAGAGAGAGAGAGAAAGAAAGAAAGAAAGAGAAAGAAAGAAAGAAAGGCAGGCAGAAATGCAGAGAGAAAGAAAGGCAAAATGAAAGAAATGCAGAAAGGAAGGCAGAAAGTCAAAAGAAAGGCAGAAAGAATGAAAGGGAGAAAGAAGGAAAGACAGAAAGAAAGGGAGAAAGAAAGAAAGATGGAAAGAAAGGCCTAAACAAAGGCATAAAGAAAGAAAAGGAAAAAGAAAGAAGCATGAAAGGCAGAAAAAAGAAAGAATAAAAAATGGAAATAAGAAAGGCCGAAAAAAGAAAAGGCTGAAAGAAAGAAAGGCAGGGAAAAAAAATGCAGAAAGGCAGAAAGAAAATAAAAGAAAAGAAAGGCAGGAAGACAGGTAGAAAGACAGATTAAAAGGTAGAAAGTAAGAAAGAAATGCAGAAAGAAAGAAAAGCAGGAAGATAGAGAGAAATGCAAAGAGAAAGAAATGCAGAAAGAAAGAAAGGCAGGAAAAAAGTAAGAAAGAATAAAAGAAAGAAAAAGAAAAGAAAAAAAGGCTGAAAGGCAGAAAGTCAAAAGAAAGGCAGAAAAAATAGAGAAAGGCAGAGAGAAAGGCACAGGAAAAGGCAGTGAGAAAGGAAGAATGGCAAAAAAATGCAGAAAGGCAGAAACAATGGCAGAAAGAAAGAAAGAAAGAAAGAAAGAAAGAAAGAAAGAAAGAAAGAAAGAAAGAAAGAAAGAAAGAAAGAAAAAGAAAGAAGCAGAAAAGAAAGAAAAACAGAAAGAAAGGAAGACAAAAGGCAAAAAAAAAAAAGAAAGAAGGGGAAGCTGGGATGGTTCAGTGGGTTAAGCACTCACTTTGCAGCCCCAGGGACAGCAGATTGAATCCTGGCCTCAGCCCATGCAGACCCATATGCTTAACTGGGGAGTGTCCATAGTTCAGTTCTCACTGGGGCATGAGCCTGGCCCACTTCTGGCAGTGTGCAGCCCTGCTCCCACATGTGAAATAAAACTATGTGGAAAAGGGAATGATGTGTAACTATGGAGACTGTTCTGGGCCCTTCCCCTTCTATCTGTCTCTCCCTCTCTCTCTCTCTCTCTCTCTCTCTCTCTCTATATATATATATATATGTCAAAAAAAAAGGAAGGTAGGAAAAAACAGAAAGAAAGAAAGGCACAAATTAAGAAAGGTAGAAAGAAAGAAAGGCAGAAAGAAAGGCAGAAAGACAGAAAGAGAGGCATAGAGAAAGAACAAAAGACAGAAAGAAAGAAGCAGAAAGAAGGAAAGGCAGAAAGAAAAAGAGGAAGAAAGGCAGAAAAAAAGGTAGAAAGAAACAAAGGCATAAAGAAAAAGAGAAGAAAAAAAAAGATGGCGGCATGAGAGGAGAACGCAGATAACTGCCTGGGAAGGGACTTGTGAACAGAGTGGATTCCATGGTAGAAACCCTGAGAAGCAACCTCAACTAAGAACCACACAACGCAGAACAACCAAAGGTTAGAGGAAAAAGGGGAGAGCGGGAGAGGAAAGGGGAAGCAGCAGTTCAGGGACAGAGACTCAGAGCGTGGCCGGGGGCTGGCAAAAACAAAGGGGGGTTGGGGGACTATGGTCAAAGTGGAGCTGGATCAAGGGTGGGCTGGAAGCCAAGAATTAGGGAGCGTGGAAGTCCCTCAAGACTGTGGACAATTTAACATTTGAACTCAAGGGACAGCACGCAGTGCCCCAATCAGATCATGGAGCCTAAAGTGGAATAGGGACTGTGGAGCAGGGTGGCTTCACTTCCCAGCAGGCAGGGTGAGAGCAGGGATTCAGCCCACAACAGCTCATGACCCCTGATTTACGAAGGAGATTGACTGTGAGGGAGCTCCTTCTAAAGACAGGGCTCTTGGAGTGAGGGCTGGGGCTTGAATGGACATAGCTGCATTAAACGTGCTTAGAGTGAATCCGGGAGTCTCAACAGAGCCACGGGCCTAGAGCAGCTGCCAGCCAAGCTGTGGCCTGTGCGCGCAGGGCATTCAGAGTCCCACCCACCAGGCCACCAGGGCACCGTTGCCTGCACCTGTGCACACAGCTAGGGTCTCGGCACCCCGCTCACCAGGCCACTGTAGCGCTGCTGCCCCGGCGCAATTGGGCAGCCAACTGAGACTCCATGGCACCAATGCCCGCACATGTGACTGCGTGGCTGACCCGGCCTCTGCCAAACCCCAGCCCATTCAAGAGCTGCCCTGCGGGCGCCGCTTCCAGATATGATTGAAGGACGGGGAGCCACACAAAGGAGAGGAAGACCGGAGCTCCTGCGCCACGCCTACACTGAACCACCAGCCCCCCTGCTGAAAGAGGAATCTGCTATTTGGTCTCAACCCTGCCCTAGCTCCTACTCAAAGTCCCCGACCCTCAGATAAACCTTCACTACCCTGCTGTCTAACACCTAAGACAGCAACCTGAAGTGCCCCAGGGAACAGAAGCTGTCTGCTTCCCCACACCATCTCCTAAAATCTCCTTCTTTCACAACTGAGCCCAAAAGAAAAAATAAAGAGGAGCCCATCTGATAGGTAAACCCCCAGAGGGAAAACATACTCATGCTTAAAGCAAAAAGAACCACACCAAACACAATGCACACCTCAGAATCCAAAGCCCCTCCACAAGATCAGGGGCATTCTTTAGTAAAGGAGCTTGCACACTTTGAATCAAATCTAAGTGAAACAGAATTCAGGGCTGCAATATTCAAGACACTCAGAGAGCTCACTCAATGCTGACAAAGTACCCAGACACAGTTAAATGACCTCAACAAAAATATTTCTGAGCAAAATGAGTACTTTACCAAGAAAATTGAGAAGTTTGAGCAGAACCAAGAGAAACTCCTCAAAATGAAAGGCATCGTGAGAGAGATGAAGAAATAACTGACCAGCATAGAAAACAGGCTGACCAGCTAAAGGAAAGGATGAGTAAAATTGAAGAAAGAAACATGGAAATGTCACAGAGGGAAGAAGAAAGGGAAAGAAGAATCAAGAGAAATGAAAGAGCCCTAGAGGAACTCTCTGACTTCATCATAAAAATCAAAATTAGAATAATAGGGGTACCAGAAAGAAACGAGATGAAATCTTCTCAGAGTCTATTAACACAAATAGTGGATGAAAATTTTCCTAACCTGTGAAAAGAATACAGCAACAAATACAAGAGGAAAGCAGAAGACCTAACTACCTAGACCATAGCAGATCTTCTCCAAGGCACATTGTTCTAAAGATGAAAAAAAAAATGACAAAGAAAAAATCCTCAAGTCTGCCAGGGAAAAACGAAATATAACTTTCAAAGAAAAAACTATCAGGCTGTCACCAGACTTATCAGCAGAAACTCTGCAAGCCAGGAGGGAGTGGACCCCAATCTTCAAAATATTAAGAGAGAAATTTCCAGCCAAAAATCAGCTATCCAGCAAAATTAACCTTTACATATGAAGGAGAAATTGAGGCCTTTTCAGATATACAAAAGGTGAGGGTATTCTCCAGCTCAAAGCCGGCACTCCAAGAAATACTAAAGAAGGCTATTCGACCTGAATCAATAAATCAAAATAAAAGGAGAAAAGTTGGGACAACAAAAATATAAAAAGGAAAGAAGAAATGGATACAGGATATCCTCATATATCAACCATAACCCTGAATGTAAACGTACTGAATTGACCAATAAAGAGGAACAGAGTAGCAGACTGGATTAAAAAACAAAATCCAACCATACGCTGCCTACAAGAGACACACCTCAGCCACAGGGACAAATATAGACTCAGGGTAAAAGATGGAAAACAATACTTCAGGCAAATGGCAGTCAGAGAAAAGTTAGAGTGGCCATAATGATTTCTGATGAAAAAGACATCAGGATAAAATAAATAATAAGACATAAAGATGGATATTACATCTTGATAAAAGGGATAATACAACAAGAAAACATGACAGTCATCAATATATATGCTTCGAATCAGAAAGCGCCAAAATTTATAAAGCAACTACTAACAAATCTAAAAGGAGAATTTGACAAAAATACAATTATAGTAGGGGAACAAAACAACCCCCTGACAAAATTGGACAGATTATCCAACACAAAATAAATAAGGAAGATGCAGCTTTAAATGATACATTGCAGAAAATGGACATAATTGACATTTACAGGTCATTCCATCCTACAACAACGGGCTATACATTTTACTCTACTGCACATGGAAAATTTTCAAGGATAGACCACATCCTGGGACTTAAATCCAACCTCACCAAATTTAAGGGCATCCAAATCATACCAAGTGTATTCTCAGAACACAAAGCGTTGAAACTAGAGATCAAATGCAAAAGATCAAGTGCAGAGAGAACCACATATACACGGAGATTGAACAACATGCCATTAAAAAGTGACTGGGTCAAAAAGAAAATAAAACAAGAGATTAAAAAATTTGTAGAAACGAATGACAATAAAAACACGACGTACCAAAATTTCTGGGACACAGAGAAAGCAGTATTCAGAGGGAAATTTATATCATTACAGGCCTATCTCAAGAAACAAGAAAAACTACAAGTAAACACCCTCACATCTCATCTCATAGAGCTAGAAAAAGAAGAACGTAGGGCCCCCAAAGCGAGCAGAAGAAAAGAATTAATAAAAATCAAAGCAGAACTCAATGAAATTCAGAATAGAAAAACAATAGATAAAAATAACGCCACAAACAGATGGTTCTTTGAAAAACTCAATAAAATCAACAAACTACTGGCTAGGCTCACCAAAGGACAAAGAGAAAAATCTCATATTTCCAGAATACGAGACGATAGGGGAGAGAGAACAACAGATGCTGCAGAAATACAAACAATCATAAGAGATTATTATGAAAGACTCTATGCCAACAAATTTGACAACCTAGAGGAAATGGACAAATTTCTAGAAACATGTAATTTACCTAAACTGAACCAAGAAGATTTGGATAACCTAAAGAGACCAATCAACAGTACAGAACTTGAAACAATTATCCAAAAATTGCCCAAAGGCAAAATGCCTGGACCAGATGGCTTTACCAGTGAATTCTAGCAGTCATTCAAAGAAGAATTAACACCCATCATTTTCAAACTACTCCAAAAAATTCAAGAGGAGGCAGTACTACCCAACTCTTTCTATGAAGCTTATATCACCTAATACCAAAACCTGGGAAAGACAATACCAAAAAGGAAATATATAGGTCAATCTCACTGATGAACACTGATGCAAAAATCTTAAATAAAGTTTTAACTAACAGAATAAAACAATGTATTAAAAAGATTATTCACCATGACCAAGTGGGATTCATCACAGGGGCACAAGGATGGTACATCATACACAAATCAATCAATGCAATCCAGCACATAAACCAAACAAAGGAAAAAAACCATATGATTATTTCAATTGATGCAGAAATAGCATTTAACAAGATACAACACCCATTTATGATAATCACAGAATAAAATGGGAATTGAAGGGAAGTACCTCAACATAATAAAGGCCATATATGACACACCCTCAGCAAATATTGTAGTGAATGGGGTACAGTTGAAGCCTATTTTTCTAAAACCAGGAACAAGACAGGGATGCCCCTGTCAACACTGTCATTCAAAACAGTTCAGTAAGATGGAGCCATAGCAATCAGACAAGAGAAAGGAATAAAAGGTATTAGAATCGGGAGAGAAGAAATTAAACTGTCACTCTTTGCAGATGACATGATCCCATATATAGAAAACGCTAAAGATTCTATCAGAAATCTATTACAAATAATAGACAAATACAGTAGAATTTCAGGATAAAAAATAAATGTCCCAAAATCAACAGAATTTTTGTATGCCAACAATGAAACTTCAGAAAGAGAGATGAGATGATCCATTCCCTTTGCCATTGCAAACAAAAAAATGATATACCTAGGAATTAATCTAACAAAGAATGTGAAGGACTTATACACTGAAAACTATAAGACACTCTTAAGAAAATTAAAAAGGACACAAAGAAATAGAAAGACATTCCATGTTCATGGATTGGAAGAATCAACATACTTAAAATGGCCATACTCCCCAAAGCAATATACAGATTTAATGCCATTCCTTTCAAAATCCCACAGTCATTTTTTCAAGAAATAGATTTTTTAAAATCATCAAATTTGTATGGAACCACAAAAGACCACGAATTGCAAAAGCTATCATAAGAAAGAAGGGTAAAGCTGGGGGCATCTCACTGCCTGACTTTTATCTGTACTACAAAGCCTCAGTAATCAAAACAGCTTGCTAATTGCAGAAAAAAACCCACAAACCAGTGGAACAGAATTGAAATCAGAAATAAACCCACAAAATTATGGACAGATTATTTTTGATAAAGGATCAAAAAATATACAGTGGGGAAAAGAAAGCTTCTTCAGTGAATGGTGCTGGGAAAATTGGAAAACCACATGCAAAAGGCTGACTGTGAACTGCGATCCCTCACCATATATCAAAATTAGCTCAAAATTGATTAAAGACCTCCAAATAAGAAAGGAAACAATAAATTGCATAGAAGAAAACATTGGCACTATACTTATAGACCTGGGATTCAGGGAGAATTTTATGAATCTGACCTCAGTGGCAAGGGAAGTAAAAACACAAATAAACAAATGGGACTTTATCAAGCTTAAAAGCTTCTGTGCTGCCATTAACAAAGCAAAGAGGCAACCAACCAACTGGGAGAAAATATTTGCAAACAATGCCTTTTATAAGGGGCTAATATCAAAAATATACAAAGAACTTGTAGAACTCAGCAAGAAAAAAATAAGCAATCCAATCACAAAAGGGAAGATAACCTTAACAGACACTTCTCTCATGAAGACATACATATGGCCAACAGATATATGAAAAAATGCTCCACTTCACTAGCAATTAGGGAAATGTAAATAAAACCACAATGAGATACCATCTTACACCTGTTAGAATGGCTGTAATCAACAAGAAAAGGGATAACAAGTGCTGGAGAGGCTGTGGAGAAAAGAGAACCTTCATACACTGCTGGTGGGAATGTATACAGGTACAACTGCTATGGAAGTCTGTATGGCGATTCCTCAAAAAATTACAAATGGAATTACCATATGATCCAGCCATCCCTCTACTGGGCATCTACCCCAAGAAACCTGAAAATCTTAATCTTTAAAGATGTTTGTACCTGCATGTTCATCGCAGCACTGTTCACAGTGGCCAGAACATGGAAACAACCAAAAGCCCTATGATTGATGACTGGATAAAGAAGATGTAGTACATTTACACAATGGAATACTACTCAGCAATAAGAAATGATGAACTACAGTCATTTGTGGCAACATGGATGGACCTAGACAACATCTTATCAAGCAAAATAAGTCAGACTGAAAGAATCCAGAAACATATGACCTCACTTATAGTTGGAATATAAAACTGAAAGTAACAAAGATGCAGAGACCTATGGACACACTCAATAACTTGTTGATTGACCAAGGGAAGGGGAAGAGGGGGGAAGAAGAGAGGGTGAGGAGGAGGGAGATGGCACCAGCATTATGGACACACTCAATAGTTTGGTGGTTACCTGGAGAGGGGGGAAATGGAGGATGGAGAGTTGTGGGGGGAGGTGGGAGTGGGCACTAGATATATGTTGGTGGAGGGGGACCTGATTATGAGAGGTGGGCACATAATGCAATGCATGGGTGATGTGATATGGACTTGTACATCGGGAAACTATCTAATTGTTACCAATCAATGTCACCCCATTAAATTTAATAGTAATAAATAAATAAATAAATAATGTGATTATGGATAGGTAATAAAAAAGAGAGAAGTATAAAGTAAGAAAGGAAGAAAGATAGAAAGAGCTGGAGAGAAAGAAAGACAAAAAGAAAGAATGAAAGAAAGAAAGAAAGAAAGAAAGAAAGAAAGAAAGAAAGAAAGAAAGAAAGAAAGAAAAGAAGAAAGAATAAAAAAAGGTAGAAAAGCAGAAAGGAAAAAAGAAAGAAAGGCAGAAGGAAAAAAAGAAAGGTAGAGGTGACATGAAATGACATGAAATGGAGATGACTCTTGGCTTTATTCGGCCTTATTATGAAATCCATTGATAAAAAAATGAAAGAAAATTTGAAGTGAAACAAAATATAATTTAAAAAATGAGAAGTATAACACCCACATGACCTTGTGCTCTCTTTATTGTAATAAAATAAAATATAAAAATGACATGAAAGAAAATAAAATGAGTGACAGGGATATGAAGGAAAACAAAATGAAAATGGACAGAAATGGGAATAATTCTGGATTTTGATTTCTTATATTGAAACAAAATGAAATGAAATCATAGACGATGAGATGAAATGACATGAAATGGAGATGACAGTTACATCTGTTTCTTTTTCATGACACAGAAAGTAATCAAATAAAAGGAAATAAATGAAATGTAACCAAAGAACTTAATGGAAACTTAATGATTTAAAATGTAGGTGACTTTTAGACCACCTTCTTTCTCATAAAAAAAAAAAAACATTGAAATAATCCAAAATGAAGTGAAATGACATGAAATAAGAATGACTTTGAGATCAGTTTTCTTATTATGCAATGCTGTCATAGGGAGCAAAATCCAATGAGGGGAAGTGGACATGATTCTGGGTTCTAGTCTCTCTTCTCATGAAATAGGCTGAAATGAAATAACAAAATAATAGTGACTTTGAATTCCTTTATCTTATAACAAAAAAAAGAAAGTAGTGACATTAAAAAAAAGTGAAAAGTAAGAAAATGAGATAAGATTGTGCTGACTTGACCCTATCTCCCATTCTTATCCAAAAAAATGAAATTACAGAAATAATGAAGAAAAAAAAATGTGGGAACGAAAGGAAAGGAAACAGACTGAAATGGAAGAAAATGGAGCTGTTCCCAACTACTCTTCCTTTCTCCCCATACCAAAAGCAATAAATGTAATAAAGTAGAATGCCTTAAAATGAAAATGAAAGTGAAAGTAAAAATATTTGTAAGGGAAAATAAAATAGACTTTCATAGAAATGATTTTTGACAACGTACTTTTTCTCATGACACAAACAAAAAGAAACAAAATGAAATATTGTTAAGTGAAATGAATGGAATGGAAAAGAAAAGAAAGCAAAATGGAAATGTCTCTCAGATGTCTTGCCTTCTCATGAAATGAAAAAAAAACGAGAGGTGAAATTATATAAAATATGTATTGAATGTGAGAGTTTAAACTGAAATGAAATGAAACAACTTGAAATGGTGATAATACCAGGCTGTCTTACCTTCTCCAATAAAGTAATGGGATGAGATGGGTGCAGGGCTGTCCTCTTTTGTCATGAAACAAAAGAAAAGAAAATGAAATGGAAGTGAAATGAAGAATATGGGTTTGAAATGAAATGAAAGAAAGTAAAGTAATGTTGAATCTAGGATTGCTTTCCTTATACAGAAATAAAGTAACCACATGAAATAAAATGAAGTGAAATGAAATAAAATGTTATAAAAATGAAGTGACAAAGCAATATTTTTACTGCCCTAAGATGGACCAGAAATGAAACAGAAGCATGAATGAAAACAGTGAAATGAAAGAATGACACCAAACGCACTGCAATGAAATGAGATGAGATGACATGAAGTGACATGAAACAGAGATGCCTCTGGGTTGTAGTCGGCCTTTTTGTGAATTCCATTGATATAAAATGAAAGAAAATTTGAAGTGAAACAAAATATAGTAAAACAAAAAGAGAAGTATTACACCAACATGACCCTGTGCTCTCTTCCCTTGTAATGAAGTGAAATAGAAAATAACATGAAAGAAAATGTAATGAGTGAAAGGGACATGAAGGAAAACAAAATGGAAATAAACAGAGAGGGGCACAATTCTAGGATTTGATTTTTTATAATGAAGTGAAATAAAATGAAATCAGAGGAGATGAAATGAAATGACATGAAATGGAGATGACAGTTACATTTGTTTCTTTTTCATGACATGGAAAGTAATCAAATAAAAGCAAATTAGTCAAATGTAATCCAAAGAAATGAATGGAAATGACATGATTTAAAATGTAGGTGACTTTTAGACCACTTTCTCTCTCATCAAAGAAACAAAATGAAGTGAAATTACATGAAATAAAGTTGACTTTGGAATAACTTCCCTTATTGCGCAATGCTCCAAAAGGGAGGGAAATCCAATGAGGAAAAGTGGACATGATTCTGGGCTCTAGTCTCTTTTCTCACAAAATAGGCTGAAATACAATAAAACAAACTGAAATAATAAAATAATGATGACTCTGAATTCCTTTTACTTATAACAAAAAGAAATATAGTAGTGACATTAAAAAAATAAAGAGAAAGAAAATGAGATAAGATCATGGTGACTTGACTCTATCTCCCATTCTTATTCAATAAAATGAAATTACAGAAATAATGAAGCAAAAAGTAATGAGGAAATGAAAGCAAAGTAAACAGACTGAAATGGAAGGTAATGAGGCTGTTTCTAACTCCTCTTCCTTTCTCCCTAAACCAAAGGCAATAAATGTAGTAAAGTGCAATGCCTTAAAATAAAAATAAAAGTGAAAATAAAAATACTTGTAAATGAAAATAAAATAGACTTTTATGGAAATGATTCCTGAAAACTTACTTTTTCTCAAGACACAAATGAAAAGAAACAAAATAAAATATTGCAAGTGAAATGAACGCAATGAAAAAGCAAAGAAAACAAAGTGGAAATGTCTCTCAGATATTTTGCCTTCTTATGAAATACAGTGAAATAAAAAAAACAAGAGTTGAATTTTAAGAAAATATGTATTAAATGTTAGAGTTTAAACTGAAATGAAATAAAACAACTTGAAATGCTGATGATTCCAGGTGGTCTTATCTTCTCCAAAAAAGTAATGGAATGAGGAGGATGCAGGGCTGTCCTCTTTTGTCATGAAATGAAAGAAAATAAATAAAAAAGGAAATAAAATAAAGAACACAGGTATGAAATGAAATGAAATGAAATGAAAGGAAGTAAAGTAATGATGAAACTAGGATTGCTTTCCTTTTATGGAAATAAAGTAATGACATGAAATAAAATGAAGTGAAATGACATAAAATGACATAAAATGTTATAAAACCGAAGTGACAAAGCAAAATTTTTACTGCTGCAAGAGTGACCAGAAATGAAATGTGATAATGAATGAAAACAGTGAAATGAAAAAATGACACCAAACACACTGCAATGAAATGAGATGAGATCATATGAAATTACATGAAACGGAGATGACTCTGGGCTGTATTCAGCCTTTTTGTGAAATCCGTTGATATAAAATGAAAGGCAATTTGAAGTGAAGCAAAATATAAAAAAACAAAATGAAAACTACAACACCAACATGACCCTGTGCTCTCTATTCTTGTAGTAAATTGAAATAAAAAATAACATGAAAGAAAATATAATGAGTGACAGGGATATGAAGAAAAACAAAATGGAAATAAACAGAGATGGGGATTATTCTGAAATTTTATTTCTCATAATGAAATGAAGTGAAATTAAATCAGAGAGATGCGATGAAATGATATGAAATGGAGCTAACACTTACATCTGTTTCTTTTTCATGACTTGGAAAGTAATCAAATAAAAGGAAATAAATAAAATGTAATCCAAATAAATTAATGGAAACAAAATGATTTAAATTTAGGTGACTTTTAGACCACTTTCTTTCTCATCAAAGAAACAAAATGAAGTAGTCAGAAATGAAGTGAAATAAAATGAAAAAAGGATGACTTTGGGATCACTTTTTTTATCGTGCAATTCTCCGAAAGGGAGAGAAATCCAATGAGGGGAAGTAGACAAAATACTGGGTTCTAGTCTCTCTTATCACGAAATAGGCTGAAATGAACTAAAACAAAATAAGATAATAAAATAATGATGACTCTAAATTTCTTTTTCTTATGCCAAAATGAAATAAAGTAGTGACATTAAAAAAATAAGAAATGAAAAGAAAGAAAACGAGATAAGACCGTGGTGATTGACTCTATCTTCTGTTCTTATCCAATAAAAAATAATTACAGAAATAATGAAGCAAAAAGAAATATGGTAATTAAAAAGAAGGAAATGGACTGAAATGGATGAAAATGGAGCTGTTTCCAACTTTTCTTTTTATCCCCCCAAACCAAACGCAATAAATGTAATAAAGTGGAATGCCTTAAAATAAAAATGAAAGTGAAAGTTAAAAGGTTATAAGTGAAAATAAAATAGACTTTTATGGAAATGATTTCTGGCAACATACTTTTTCTCATGACACAAAGAAAAAGAAACAAAATATCGTTAAGTCAAATAAACAAAATATTGTTAAGTGAAATGAACAAAATGGAAAACAAAGAAAGTAAACAAAAATGTCTCTTGGATGTCTTGCCTTCTCATGAAATAAAGTAAAATGAAAAGTTACTAGAGTTGAATTTCAATAAAATATGTATTGAATCAAAGAGTTTAAACTAAAATTAAATGAAACAACTTGAAATGGTGATGATTCCAGGCTCTTACCTTCTCCAAAAAAGTAATGGAATGAGGAGGGTGCAGGACTGTCCTCTTTTGTCATGAAATGGAAGAAAATGAATTGAAATGAAAGTGAAATGAAGAACATGGGTATAAAATAAAATGAAATGAAATGAAAAGAAGTAAAGTAATGAAGACTCTAGGATTGCTTTCCTTAAACAGAAATGAAGAATGTGAAATAAAATGAAGTAAAATGAAATAAAATGTTATAAAACCGAAGTGACAAAGCAAAATTTTTACTGCTCCAACAGTGACCAGAAATGAAATGTAAGAATGAATGAAAACTGTGAAATGGAAGAATGACACCAAAAGCATTTCAATGAAACGAGATGAGGTCACATAAAATGACATGAAACACAGATGACTCTGAGCTGTAGTTGGCCTTTTTGTGAAATCCATTGATATAAAATGAAAGGAATTTTGAAGTAAAATAAAATATAAAAAAAACAAAATGAGAAGTATAACACCAACATTACCCTGTGCTCTCTTCCCTTTTTACTCTCATTCTCTCTCTCTCTCTCTCTCTCTCTGTCTCTCTCTCTAACTTCTGTCAAACTATAAAATAAATCTGAAAACAGGAAGTGAAACTAAGACACTTTGTAAAGAATTTATAAATCACATACATGATTAAAAATTTTGTTTCAAATATATTGAAAACTTACTATTCTGTAAAATGATAGCAAATTACTCAATAAAAATATGTGCAGAAGATCTTAATAGACATTTCTTCAAAGAAGACATAGAGATAGTCAATAGACACATTAAAAAGTGTTCAACATCACTAATTATCAGAGAAATGCAAATGAAAATCACAATAACATATCACCTCACACTGTCAGAATGGCTATCATCAATAATTCAACCACAAGTGGGAGCACTCACACTCTCTGATTTCATTGCTCAAAAGGAAAACCTATCCTGCATTGCAAAGACAGGAAACAGAGGTCTCCACATAGTTTTATTCTTTTTTCCCCTACCTGCACATAGGTTGTATATCATGAAACTGAGCAATC